>PVKM010031268.1:0-16873 GCA_004027735.1 Carollia perspicillata | reverse complement strand
ATTCATTATAATATCATTATAATGAAATAACACTGTGGGACTCCCTTCTCCAGTAGCCAATCAAGAAAGTCATGGGAAACCACACATGCGCAGTAGCTTTGAAATCCAACTCCTTGTACTTGCGCAGGAAAAGCCCGCCAAAGACTAGCAGGAGGGGCTTCTGCCCCTATAAAAATAGAATCCCCCAGCCCACGTGGGCCCTTTCTTTCCTCTGCTCAGAGCTGGCCCACTCCCATGTCCTGTGGTATGTACTATCACTTAATAAATCTTCCCTCTTTCTTTATGCTATAAACTTTGTGTGTTCGGTTCAATTCTTTGTCCTCGATCACTAAGAACCTGGTTACCTGTGCACACCTGTGACAAAACTACTGACATATATAATAATATTCTGCTGAGTGAAAGAAACCAGAGACTAACAAGTACATGTCATATGATTTGATTTATATGAAATTCTAGTACAGGCAAAGCTAGTCTATAGTGATGGAAAGTAGATCAATGGTAGCCTGAGGAGGAGTCAGAAATTGACAGGAAAGGGACAGATGGGAACTTTCTACAGTTGGGATGATTGTTACATGATTTACATTTGTTAACACTCATGGAGCTGCTCACCGAAGATGGCTTCATTTCATGGCATGTAATTTATACACCAATGAAGTTGTTATAAATCTAAAAAAATCAGCCCTGACTGGTGTGGCTCAGTGGGTTGGGCATCATCCAGCAGACTGAAAGGTCGCCAATTTGATTCCTTGTCAGGGCACATGCCTGGGTTGTGGGCCAGGTCCCCTGTGGGTGGGGGTGGGGTGAGAGACAACCAATAGATATGTCCCTTGTACATTGATGTTCTTCTCCCTCCCTTCCCCTCTCTCTGAAAGTAAATAAAATAATAATAACGATCAAAGAAAATGTTTAAAAAAATAGTGCATCAGCCCTGGCAGGTGTAGCTCAGTGGACTGAGCTCGGGCCTGCAAACCAAAGGATTGTGGTTTGATTCCCAGTCAGGGCACATGCCTGGGTTGCAGGCCAGTTCCCAGCAGGGGACGCATGAGAGGCAACCAGACATTGCTATTTCTCTCCCTCTCTCCTTCCCTTACCCTCTAAAGAAAAAATAAAATAAAATCTTAAAAAAATAGTGCATCAATCTATAAAGTCCAATATTCAACCATTAGGCATCACACAAAAAAAGTGAAGAAAACAGCAAATAATTTTTCTAGAACTGGGGGGATTCTAGAAGTTCCATATTGAAAGGAACCTTTGGCTCTGGCTAGGTAGCTCAGTTGGCTGGAGTGTTGTCCAGTATGCCAAGGTTGCAGGTTTGATCTTGTCATACAAGAATCAACCAATGAGTGCATAAATAAGTGGAACAACAACTTAACATTTCTCTCCCTCTTTTTACTCAAATCAATCAATCAATAAAGGCTTTGAATGCCATGACCAATAAATGAAAATATATACCAATGCTCAGACTGTTCCAACCCAACTTCCAGGCTTTGTAGGCCAGTTTGAGGCAAGGTTTTGTGACTTTCAACTAGACCATTCAGACTCTGCTTCCTAATATGTTTACCGGTGACCCCTGCATTTTTTTGGGTCCCTGCATGAGAAAAACATGCTTCAAGTCAGCAGTGGACTGCAGACAATACTGCACTGACTTTGTAAGGGTCTTTCCAATCACCCCCACCTCCCCAGTCTCTATGGTTCTGGTTCCCAAAGTTCTCCTTTTTGAGTTGTGTTTCTGTTGGAAGCATATTACTAAGCTGTTGTGAGAACAGGTTCAACTTTTAGAAGAAGTGTGGCTATCCACCTAGTTTTTAAGTTATCTGTATTTCTTTCACTGTTTTGTCACTGCAATGCAAATCTAAGATATATATTTGAATCACTTGAAATTTTAGGTATAGACTTTACCTAGTAAAATATTACATCAAAATGATTACTAAAACAGCCCTGCCTGGTGTGGTTCAGTGGATTGAGTGCCAGTCTGTGGACCAAAATGTTGCCAGTTTGATTCCCATCAGGGCACATGCCTAGGTCGTGGGCCAGGTCCCCAGTTAGGGGTGTGAGAGAGGCAACCAATCACTGTTTCTCTCACATATCATGTTCCTCTTCCTTTCTCTAAAAAAATAAATACATAAATAAAGTCTTTTTAAAAATTATTACTAAAACAATTCTTTTTTTCCCTACTTTCCTGTAGCACATAAAGAAGCAGTTTTAAAACTTTCAATTGGTTCTAAGAAAACATTTTGCTGTTCTGACCCATGTGGCTCAGTTGGTCAGGCATCATCCTGCAAAGCAAAATGTCACCAGTTCAACTCCCAGTCAGGGCACATGTCTGCGTTGCAGGTCTGTTCCTGGCTTGAGGTACGTTCTCAATCGATGTTTCTCTCTCTTTTTCCCTCCTTTTCCCTCTCTCTAAAAATACATAAATCTTTTTTAAAATTTTGCCTTAAAAGTAAATTTTAAAATAAACTTAACTTTTTAGAGCGGTTTTAGGTTCAGAACAGAACTGAGTGGAAAGTTACAGAGTTCCCATGATACCCGTTTGCACAGATGAACATCCCCATGCCCCACCAGAGTGGTACGTTTGTTACAATCAGTGAACCTACACTGACACAGCACTGTCACCCTAAGTCCATAGATTACATTAGGGTTCACTCTTGGTGCTGTGTAGTCTGTGGGTTGGGACAAACGTATGACACGTATTCATCATTACAGTATCATACAGAGTAGTTTCACTGCCCTAACAATCTGTGCTCCACCTTTTCAGCCCTTCCCGCCCCCACAATCCCTGACAACCATTGATCTTTTTAGTGTCCCCATAGTTTTGCCTTTTCCAGAATGTCATATAATTGGAATCATACAGTACATAACCTTTTCAGATTGGCTTCTTTCACTTAGTAATATGTATTTTTTCCATCATGTCTTTTCATGACTTTAGAGCTCATTTCGTCTTTTTTTTAAAAAAGATCTTATTTATTTTTAAAGAGAAGGGAAGGGAGGGAGAAAGAGAGGGTGAGAAACATTGATTGGTTGCCTCTTGTATGTGCCCCAACTGGGCACTCAACCTGAAACCCAGGTATGTGCCCTGACCAGGAATCGAACTGGCAACCTTTCGCTTTGTGGGAACGCCCAACCAACGGATCCACGCTGGCCAGGGAGGGAAGAGTATATTCAGTTTTGTAAGAAATTGCCAAATTGTCTTCCAAAGTGACTGTACCATTTGCATTCCAAACAGTAATAAATGAGAGCTTCTATTGCAGTACATCCTTATCAACATTTAATGTTGTCAGTGTTTCAGATCTTGGCCATTTGAATAGGTGTGCGGTGGCATCTCTTCGTTGTTTTGACTTGCAATTCTCCAATGACATGATTTTGAACATCTTTTCATATGCTTACTTACCATCTGTATATCTTCTTTGGTGAGGTCTTTTGCCCATTTTTACTATTGGGTTAAAACTTACTGTTGAGTTGTCAGAGTTCTTTGAATAATTTGGGTAACAGTTCTTTATAGGATGTCTTCTGCAAATATTTTCTCCTAGTCACTAGCTTGTTTTCTCATTCCCTCGGTTAAAGTAATTTTACATGCATAACTCAATTGAATCTAAAAAAATTTAAGGTAATCTAAATGTGTTAACACAAGGTAACATTTCATAATAATCAGGGTTTATCTACATGTATGACACTTAATATTACTTAATGTGTTTCTCTTAAGCAATTCCTTTAACTTAGTGTACCATTACTCTATTATCTTCTGATTTTTAAATTATGTGTAGACATTGGTCACATAATTAAATTTAGTTTTAAGGAATAATATATTATAAACTTGCCTCAAACAATAAATTAAATAGTTAAACTGTGTTAAAGAGAATAGTACTTTCACAGCTGCAACCAGATGGTTTAATAGAACACTAGCCCCACTGGGGGAAAGGTACCCAGAGAAACACCCTGCTGTAAATGTTGTTTTGAAAGCATGCACTGTGTTTTTCACATTTAATTTATATAGCTATATGGCACTATGAAGAAAAAGTATGTTTAATTGAAAAGAGCAACAAATATTTACTTAGTATAAAGTTTATTCACATGTATAAAAAGTGTCTGTAATAGGAAATCCATTAAAACCAAAATATAATCAAGGCTGTAGAAAATATATGCATTTTACAAAATGGGGTTTTTTTCAGAGTATGAAAATACTGATATGTTTGTACGTGACTGCCTTAAGCTCTTAACCTGTTAGGAAAACATTTTTAAACAACAAAAGAAGTTGGAGGAAACACACAACATAGAAGATTAAAGGCATCAATATGTCATACATGTTCCAAAATGCCATATTGGTGATCTACAAAAAGATTCAGACAAAAAAATACAGAAATTCTAGACACCCTTTTCATAGTATAACACCTTAGGCAACATTTCAAATCAAACTAATAACTAATGAAGTTTAATTCACATTCAATTAGAACAAAAACAATTGATCTTTTGAACACTAACAAACCTTTTCTCATTAAAAATTATCTTGTACCAATAGGAAAAGTATACACACACATAAATTATCTGATAAATAGAAAAAAAACTGATTAGAATTTTACAGGTAAAGGGGAAACCAAAGACATAGAGGACATTTTGTTCTAATTTTTTATTGTTCTGAGAGTTTTTATCCACTCTGTTTTTATGCAGAGGGAATATTATTAAAAGATGTAAAACTTTCACAGTCAGATTTTGTGCTCTCCTTAATTTTTTTCATTTTGAAAAGAGAATATTCTATGTAGAATTATCTATCTTACTGAAGGTATAGCTTTATACATGTGTATTTCTCTTTTTCTAGTCCAATTTCCTTTTTATACCCCTATTCCATTCATGGCCTGATTGTAATAGAGGGGGAAACTCATCAAATTAAACCTAAAACTTTTTGTCAAAATAGATTTAATGGTTAACACTAATCAGTTGCCTAAGGAGCACAAACAGAACAGATCAAACAAAAAATTCCACCACCAAAAATATAACAGGAATAGAAAAGGGTGGATGAGACAGATATACATGTCAATAATTTTACGTGGAGATATTTTCCTTTCAATCATTTGTAAGTATTTGTTGATTAGGGTTCTATCACATTTCTTTTTTTATACTTGAAGTATTAGGAAGTTGACAATGAATGCTCTACAAATATCAGTTGTCCCACAATCTTAATGACGAATTCTAGGTTCATTCATTTAAGTTAGAACAACTAAATGACGGCATGGGACATATCTAGGCTGCTCCTGGAGGAAACAGGTTGTCACAGGTGCTGAAGCGAGCTTTGCAGCTAGACTCTTGTGAATCAATGGGAATAAACAAGTTCATAGAATATTTCAAATTATGATTCAAGAAGATATATCATCTTATATTTCTAGTCATCCTAAGAAATATATGTGTGACAATACATATATATATATATATATAATATACGTACCTATATACATTTATATATGACAAATGCTTATAAAATTTTCATACCAATTTAGAATTAGGTAGTAATATCCCTGGATTTCATAATTTGAGATGGTCTCATCTATAGGTACAAGATGGGCCTAGAAAAGTGTGCTTGCTCATTCTAAACCTGGCTCTCAACAACATGTTAGAGTTCGGGCAAGTTATCCTTCTATACCTTAGTCTGACTGTTAGAACATGAGCACAGTCAGTTTGCCTCTGACCTTTTAAAGAGGGTTAAACCAAGTGCAAAGTGCAAGGTGCAACGTTACATGAGAAAAAGTGCTTATGTAAAGCCAAGGTATGACAAATAGTAAAATTTTTATAGGTAATGTAAGTGTCTTCTAGATGATTTCTTTGCAACAAGCGAACAAAGAAACACAAGAATCTAAAAGGATAATGTCACTAGCAGCATGTAATGGTTAGGATAATGCTTTTATCTGCCTTATGATCATGCTGTCTTAAAGGAGAGACACATACATACACTACCATGACTTATACTTTCGAAACATTTAATTTGGAAGGAATTATCAAATGCATATGGGGGTTTTAGTCTCACCTCTGTAAAAATTATAAAATAAAATACAACCTTACAAATGATCTTAAGAAATAGAAAAATGCAATGCCTGATAAAAACAAAGAACAGAATTTTCTATTCTATTTCTTAGAAGTTTATTTCTTTCTCTCTCTCTCTCTTTCTTGATTCTTGATCTCATTATTAAATTTAATAGTTGTGTTTCTTCAGCTCCTGCACAGAGGAAATGAATTCACACATACATACATACCCACCCACATAAATTCTACACACACACTCACTCCAGAGGTTTATAGCTTATTCTCTGCTACGTTCATAAAGAGAGACTGGTCACATATACAATTAGAAGAGGAGACAAAATATAAGGTAAAATTGTTATCTGTGTTTTTTTGTGTCCGGACATGAAGAGATACAAGGGATTGCTTGTAACTTTAATCAATATTATTTTAAAAAGCAGAAAAATAGATTACTTTTTCTAATTTCTCAAGCAATTATATATAAAATTCAACATACTTTCAAGATAAATAATTGTATGCAGGTATAGCTATATATAGCTAATTTAATAATGAAATAGGTGTGTCTACTCATCAGTAATATGAATAACTTTATCAGGTCCTAGTCACTCCTAGATTTGAGGCCTATTTATTTGTTAGTAGAACCACTCTTGCAAATCCTTGCCATTGCAATCTTCTGAAGATCTAACTCCCTAGCAAGTGTTTTTTTAAAGAAAATTACTGACCCCACTCCTCATAAAGAAACATGACTGATAGCAAGAGCTAACAACTCTTAAACAGAGTCGTTTAAAACCTGCAAAATATAGTGAATGCTATGCAATAATTTAAAATATAAAACAAAGTTATTATATTAAGACCACAAATTTATAATGAAATGTCAAATTCTGTGAAGTATTTGCCACCAACCAAGAATTCTAATAAAGCATGGGCCCAATGTTATGACTTGGGATAATCTAATGATCAGGAATTCTTGCTTTTTTAATATTCAACAACAAAAAAAAAATCTACCACCTTTATCTGCACAAAGGATACAGCTATTTCATCAGTTTTAGCTATGACGTCCATAGTACAGATTTTGGGGGAACAATTAAAATAAACAAAAAAAAGTGCTCACTCTTAACTACAAAGATATAAAGTCCAATTTTCTTATCAAGTTGATCATGGACAAGTTCAGGTCCAAGATTACTGACAGAACTTCTGTGGCGTAGTACTTGTGCTTATTCCTCCTTTACTTCTTAGAGTTTGTCATAACGGGCTGAACTGACATGTCTGTATGGTTCGGGGAAAATGAACTCCTGGACCACCAGGACGGCAAGGTGGGTTTAGTGAGATGGGAGCGACATGGACTTTTTAAATACCCTAAAGCCTTTTGCTGGTCCAGGATATGGTGGTGGCGGGGAAACATTGTGTTTTCTGTTCAGTGCCATTGCCTGTTCATAAGAAGGTAATCCTGTGTCCTCCACCGAAGGCGCTGATGGAGACAAGGCAGCCTCCTCAGGTCTTCTGAAAATGATGGAGGGAGTCTGCCTGCACCTTAAAGAACTGAACAGAGAGACAGCAGTTAGGCCTAGAGAGGGCAGCAGTGGTAGGTTAAGATGGCAACATTTAAAAATCCAACTGATTGTTTTCATAAAAGTTGAACTCAGTGTATTAATATAACAGTTTCCTAAGTTTCTAACAGCAGAAAGAGTCTCGATATAGGGAAAAGATCAAGAGCTTTAAAGTCAGACATGGATGTGAAACCGGATCCTGTCATTTCTTAGCTATGTGACCAAAGTCAAGTTACCTAACTCAGTTTCCTCCTCTGTAAACTGGGGATAATAATAGCTACCTCTATAATAAGAACTCAAAAACATGCTACTTCCCCTTTCTCCCACTCCTGTATGAAAAGTTTCGCTAAATAGGGTTTGGAACCAAAGACTCAGACTGTGTTGAAAGGCAGCACAACACCAAGCCAAGAAAACTGATGCCACGGATAATCACAACAGCTGATGTTTGTCCCTTTCTCTGGTCCTCCTCCCCTGCCCCACTGCCTGGTGGGCAAATCCCTCCTAAAAAGTTCTTCCATCACATCACTCCTCTTTGCAAAAGTCTAACCAGCAGCCTTCTTTCCACTGACTTGAGTTCCAAAAACTATGCCTCCTTTTCTGGCCTCATCTCATTTTTTTATAGCTCTCTGCTCTTGCCAAGGTAGCCTCTTTCACACTCCTCAGTAAGTGCAATAAATTCTGTCTCATCTCTGCTTCCACTGGAATGGTTTCCTTTCTCAGATTGTTTTTTCCCTACTCCATTGATCTAAGCCCCAAAAATGATTTTTTAAAGATTTTATTTATTTATTTTTAGAGAGAGGGGAAGGAAGGGAGAAAGAGATGGAGAGAAACGTCCATGTGTGGTTGCCTCCCATATACCCCCAAGTGGGACCTTGGCCTGCAACTCAGGCATATGCCCTGACTGGGAATCGAACTAGCTACCCTTTGGTTCGCAGATTGGTGCTCAGTCCACTGAGCCATACCAGCCAGACTCCAACATTTTTTTTAACATGGTTCCATCATTTTCACAAACTTTGTCAGCTACACCAGCCAATGAAAATTGAAACGCAACATGGGTCTGATGTTTTGAACCTATGTTTTTCCCTGCTCACTTGCAAACTACAAAAGGATAACTTAAACATTAGTATATTGATCTGTTTAGACTGTGAAGCTGGCTGCCTATGATATATCCATGAATGAATTTACTTCCTTAAATTCACCTTAAAACACCCTTTCCTTTGGAGGTAATAATGAGGTCGGAAGTTGGAGGGAAGGAGAGAAGAAAAAGAAAAGATCTGTGTAAACTCAGGAAATGGACAATCAGCCCTTCAATAGTTGAGAAGTGACTGAGAGCATTACAAGTTTACTTAGAGGGCTCAACACAGACAGTCCTCCTCTGTCAGAAATCTGGAATGTTTTCATGGTAGGCTAGTCACTTGCCCCATTCATTAGCTTGTGACGAAAAGTTCTATTTGTTTGCTTATAAGGAATAGAAGAGAAAGATATTTTTTTACCCTAAGTCATTTTTTAAAAGATTTTATTTATTTATCTTTAGAGGGGAAGGGAAGGAGGGAGAGAAACATCAATGTGTGGTTGCCTCTTGCGCCCCCTACTGGGGACCTGGCCCACAGTAACCCTTAGGTTGGCTGGCAGCACTCAGTCCACAGAGCCACACCAGCCAGGGCGAGCCTTCTGTTGTTCCATCTCACTCAGATCGTGCCTACTCTCATGGCTTCAGCTATTATCCTCGAACAGATGAATCCTAATTCTACATCTGCTGCCCAAAACTCTTACCTTAAAACAGTAAAGAAAAAAAATTATTGTGGCAAATTGCATATAATTTAAAATTTGCTATTTAATCATTTTTACACCTGGAGTTCAGTGGCATTAATTATACTCACAATGTTGTGCAACCATCACCATTATCTATACGCATAACCTTTTCACCACCTGATCATATCATGCATTTGTTCACTTTATTTGCAAATGTGAATAGGAGAATACGAGCATCAATTTTGAGCAGCCTGTTTAGCATCTGGTGCCTTTTTTGAGTAACATTATTCTACACTTATCTGTATTTACTGAGAAGATAATATAGATAACATAGAAGAGAATAACTTTTTATTCCTATAAGTATGTTGAAGTTCTACTATGTAAACAATTATAGTTTTATGTTTATAAAGATTTATTAAACTGTTATCCTCAATGGTAATTGTTACTTTTTTTTACATTGTGTTTTCTTTCTTAAAAGATTTCATTTATTTATTTTTAGAGAAGGGAAGGGAGAGAGAAAGAAAGGGAGAGAAACCTCAGTATGTGGTTGCCTCTTGCATGCCCCCTGCTGGCCCGCAACCCAGGCATGTGTCCTAGACTCAGAATCGAACCAGCGACCTTTTGGTTTGCAGGCTGGCATTCAATACATTGAACCACACCAGCCAGGCATAATTATTTTATTTTATTAATTTTATTTAATTTAAAGGATCAGTAAATATGATTGAATTGAAAAGCTATTTAATACTGTTTCTATTTGGATAGCCACATGGCTAGATCTGATAACGCTGTGACTCAGAGTAAATTATGGGACTTTTTCCCTCTGGAAATAATGTGGGGACACTGGTATCTGCCTGCTGCCCAAGAAGGAAATATGGAGGCCCTGGCTGAGTGCTCAGTTGGTTGGAGTGTTGCCCCAGTACAATGAGGTGGGGGGTTTGATCTCTGGTCAGGGCACATACAAGAGACAACCCATAAATGCATAAAGAAGTAGAACAACAAATCGATGTTTCTCTCTCTCTCCCTTTTTCTCACAGTTTTTCATTTGTGTTAAATTAGGCAACCAAACAACTGTCAGATACTAGGGAAAACTGGGGACACATAACAACCAAATGCAATATACTACCTTGATTGGATTCTAGAGCAGAAAGAGGGCAATAACAGAAAAATTGGGGAAATCTAAATAAGGTTTGGAGTTTAGTTTATAGTAATGTACCAATGTCAGTTTGTTAGTTTTACAAATGTACTATGATAACCTAAGATGTTAACAATGAGGGCAGCTGGGTGAAAGATATATGGGACCTCTTTGTGCTGTCTTGCAACCTTTCCAAAGGTTGTACCTAAAATCATTCCAAAGTAAAAAGTTTATTTAAAAACAGGCAGCCATTTTTAATCCATTAAAAAAATAACAGTACAGAATCTATAATAGTGAATTAAATATTTTCACTTGGTACTTACCCTGGATGCTGTTGTCCACTACACTTAGTGATAAAAAGATAGTAACAAAGTATTCCAAAAATAACCAAAAATACTCCAGCTGCAATTAGTCCAGTCAGAAGGCCCATAACATCAATTTTCTCACTGTTACCACCTTAAGAAAAATCATTAAAATAACATAAATATAACAACTGAAAAGCACCACCTGTGATTTCATAACTTTAACCCTGAGTCTAAGCACAGTATTAAGCATTGAATTATTTTATTTATTTATTTATTTATTTATTTGTTTGTTTGTTTGTTTATTATTCTCACCCAAGGAAAAAATTTTCATTTGCTTTTTGCTTCTTCTTCTTTTTTAAAAGATTTTATTTATTTATCTTTAGAGGGGAAGGGAAGGAGAGAGAGAAAGAAATATCAACATATGGTTGCCTCTCGTGCATCCCCTGCTGGGAACTGGCCTGCAACCCAGGCATGTGCCCTGACTGGGAATCGAACCGCCTTCATTTGGTTCGCAGGCCCGAGCTCAATCCACTGAGATACACCAGCCAGGGCTTCTTCTTTTTTTTTAAAGACACAGAGAAGAAGGGAGACTGGAAGGGAGAGAGACACACTGATGTGAGAGAGAAGCATCGACTAGCTGTCTCTACACGCACCCAGACCAGGGATCCAGCCGGACCCAGAATCTTACATGTGCAGATGAAGGGTTGCACACGCTGGACCGGGGATCGAACCTGCAACTTAGGCATGTGCCCCGATTGCGAATTGAACTTGCAGCCTTTCAGCTGTGGGATGACATACCAACCAACTCAGCCATACAGGCCAGGGCTTATTTTATTTTATATTTTAAATATATATATGTATTCCAGAGACAGATAGACAGACAGACAAGCACTGATCAGCTGCTTCCAGCACATGCCCCAACCGGGGACCAAACCCAGAACCCAGGCATGTGCCTTGATCAAAATAGCATGGCAACCCCTTGGTGCACAGGACAAAGCTCCAACCAACTGAGCCATGTCAGCTGGGCTTATTATTGATTAATTAAAAAGTCTTTATGCTAGACATATGACCTGAAGAATTTTAAAATGACACTTCCTAAAACCCCTACTTATGGTTTCATTTCTTTTAAATAGTTCATATTAAATGGAGAATATTCAAGACTAAGTAGAGAGTTCCTGCCAAGATGGAGGCATAGGTAGAAACCTTTCGCTTCCTCGCACAACCAAAGGAGGATAACAAGCAATCTAAAATCAATAAACAACCAGAAGTGCCAGAAAAGTCAAGCTGCATGGAATTCCAACAACCAAGGAATTAAAGAAACAGTCACTCAGAACAACCAGACAGGTAAGATGGGACAGAACCCGGGGCAAGTCTGTGGAGTGTGAGGGCAAGGCAGCTGACCATGCCGGTGGGGCTGGCTTCAGTGAGGAGGTGACTGTGAGGGTGGGGCTGACTGAACAGGAAACTGAGACTCAGAGCTAACTGTGGACGACAGTGGGGCTTGCCACCTCGGGAAAAACTCCCAGTCTCACACGAGGGTTTGTTGGAAAGTGGGGCTAGAGTTGAGCAGGCAAGCCCCACTGTTCCCTTTCTGGCCCCTCCCCCACGGGCAGCGCTGCAGAACAGCAAGGAGGGTTGCCCTGCGCTGGTGAATACCTAAGGCCCTGCCCCCTCACACCTTAACAGGTGCCCTGAGACAAAGAAATATGGCCCAAATGAAAGAACAGAGCAAAACTTCATTAAGAGAGCTAAGTGATGAGGAGATAGCCAACCTATCTGATGAAGAATTTAAAGCCTTGGTAATCAAAATGCTCACAGAAATGGTTGAGGAGGGTTGCAACATAGAGGAAAAAGTGAAGGCTATGAAAAGTGAAATAAAGGAAAATGTACAGGGAGCCAACAGTGAAGGGAAGGAAACTGGGATTCAAATCAGTGGTTTGGAACAGAAGGAAGAAATAAATTTTCAACCAGAACAAAAGAAACAAGAATTCAAAAAAAATTAGGAGAGGCTTAGGATCCTCTGGGACAACTTTAAATGTTCCAACATCTGAATCATAGGGGTGCCAGAAGGAGAAGAGGAAGAGCAAGAAATTGAAAACTTATTTGAAAACATAATGAAAGAACTTCCCCAAACTCATGAAGGGAACAGACTTCCAGAGAGTCCAGGAGGCTCAGAGAGTCCCAAAGATGTTGGACCCAAGGAAGCACACACTGAGGCACATCATCATTATGTTACCCAAATTAAAGATAAGGAGAGAATCTTAAAAGCAGCAAGAGAAAAAGGAAACAGTTACCTACAAAGGAGTTTCCATAAGACCATCCAGCTTATTTCTCAAAGAAACCTTGCAGGCAAGAAGGGGCTGTAAAGAAGTATTTGAAGTCATGAAATTAAGGACCTACACCCAAGATTACTCTATCTAGCAAAGCTATCATTTAGAATGGAAGGGCAGAAAAGTACTTCTCAAATAAGGTCAAGTTAAAGGAGTTCATCATCACCAAGCCCTTATTATATGAAATGTTAAAGGGACTTATCTAAGAAATTGAAGAAGATCAAAAACTATGAACAGTAAAATGACAACAAACTCACAACTATCAACAAATTAACCTAAAAAAAGAAAAACAATGAAAACAAAAACTAAGCAAACAACTAGAACAGGAACAGAATCAGAGAAATGGATATCACATGAAGGTTTTCAGTGTGGAAGGGGAGGGGAGGAATGGGGGGAAGGCATAGGGAAGAAGCATAATTGGTAGGCATAAAATAGATGGGGAGAGGTTGAAAATGGTATGGGAAAAAGAAGACTCAAAAACTTATATGTATAACCCACGGACATGAACTAAGGGGGGTAATGGTAGAGGGTTGGGAGGTACAGGGTGGAGGGGGGAGAAAGGGAGAAAAATTGGGAAAACTGTTAATAGTATAATGAATAAAATATACTTTAAAAGAAGAAGAAGTAGAATAAACACAAACTTTGTTCCACTAGATAACACTTTGATATTAACTACTCAGATAAATGTACTGAGCAACGCTAGTGGATGTATGAAATACAGTCTCCTTGTAAGCTGGGGCCCTACCTAAATGGAATGAAAGAACAGATAGCAAAAAACTCACCTAAAAGTCAGCTAGACACGATCAATATAGATAAAAGATAGGATCTAGAAGTTACTTCATTCTAACTAACAATCTTAACTTACCCAGGAGTATACATATTCCATTAACTTGTAATGGTAAGCCAAGACAAAAAAATTAAAATAGCTTACAACTTGAAACCAACGGAACACTACTTTTATTCTGCGCAAGTCTGGACTTAGCTGAGCTGTTTAAAGCATTTCTAAGCCTATTATCTCATTCCTCCAGTATCTCACCAAACTTGATTTTCAGTGTACAAACACATGAATGTGACCTTCTCCGTCTTAGATAGCCCAGTGTGAACTTGAGAAATCTTCCTTGGATTTACAAGTATGTTGAGCAACAACCAAACTCAAACAATGAAACTGAAATGTATTATAAAAGAGAGGGTGTGGGACAAACATTATTTAATCAATTCTCATCTTACCTGACTTTATGGTTGTCTGTTTCATCGAATATTCCTGCCAAAATGCCGTCTAAGAGAAAAGTAAATTTTTAAAGTTTATTTAATTTCTTTATGATCATTTCAATTGCTCCCAGTGAAATTTACCAACTAAACTAGAGGTGGTAAATTTTTGCATGTGCCATCGGTAGGATACCAGTTATTCAAGTTAAAGGGTGTGACTCACTCTAAGTAAAGCACTACCATGCACCACTATTTCTTCCAAGTCTGGAATCAGTCAGGGTTGGAAGACCAATGCCAGTGTATCCTCTCTACCACTGTACCTGCTGTTCTCCCCTTACCTGCCCAGAGCTCCTAAGCTCCTATTCAGGCCTCAGGGGGAACTCTTGCATTGGAGAGTCTGCGAACAGACCCAAGATGGAAGCTGAGGCAGGAAACTTGTTTTTGAAAAGGAGTCTGAATTTTTCTGTGCGAGGTGGGCCCTCAGTTTGCTAGCTTTTATTGAAAGGTATATATGGATCTGGCTGTTCAGTGTTACTTGAGAATGGAAGTGGATTCTAAGGAGCCATGATAAAATTATAAAATGGGTTTGTGAAGAACGGAATAAATCTCACCAGGCAGCATTACAAAATGTAGACTCGGTTTTACAGGTGGCATGGATATTAGCATGGAGCCTGGGCACCACTTAGGGGGAAAAGAAGAAAAAGAACTAAGTTCCATCAATGCCTGCATTTGAAGGCTACCTAGAGAGGTTCTTATTGACCAAAGAGTAAAATAAAGTGGAACTGCCGAGGAAGCGAAAAAGGAGCTGGGGTTATTTAATTTGCCAAAGTGAAGAATTTGGGTCACTTAACATTCTTCAAGAATATGCTGGATTATAACAAGGACAGTGCTATCTCTGTTTTGTCCTTTTCAAGATTAACAGATAGCATTTAATTATATTTTAAGGGAGAACTTCTCCCTTAAATTACAGACATACCAAACAATACATTTCTGAGTGCAAGGACTATATATTCTGTATTTCTAGTCTCTAGCAGAGCATTTGGCACACAGTAGATTGCCAATGCTTGAAATATAAGTACAGTAATGAAACAGGATAGGTCCCTGACAGAAAAAAATTGCTCTGAGTTTTGAATGATTAAAGTCTGTGTCAGAGAACTAACTCAAATTATATCCTGAAGTTTAATGAACTCTGCTTCATGATTGTTTTTTAAATATAATAAACATTAAACACACAAAATTACAGCACAAATGATAATTTGCTAATTATTATAAGCCCAGTTAATTAAGTACAAAGCCAAGTTTAAATCTAAAGCTAATCAGCATTTTAAGGAAGTAGAAAGAGATAACACGTATAGAATACTGATTTCATTTAAAGTATAAAAGCTCTAATAAATGAAAGTGCCATTTTCTTAAGTACCATTTAATAAATTTCCAGACAATTAACATAGTCACCCAAATTACCGTTTTATCTTCATCCACAAAAATCTCTTTGGCTTCCTCATAATTACAAAGTTCTTCGTAGCATTCTCTTTCTAGGTCGCCGGAAGTGAAGAGCTCCAAATCAAATCTATTATATAGCAGGTGTCTATGTATGAAAGAGTTTGCTTCTTCTTTTGATGTAAAGACTAATAAAGAAATAGAAAGATTTCAAACACTAGTAAGAATAAGGAAGAAAATTCCTGTTTAAATTGTCGAAAGAGTGAATAGTTCCCTTGATGTGGTTAAATTGCACCAAACTTTCTTGTATGGTTTTCAAATCTGATAAAAAGAAATATCAGTAAAAATAATTTCTGCTAAATAGGAAATACAAATATTAGCATAACTCCAGAAAATTCTCGAGTTGATTATGTTTAAAATTATGAGCATAAATAAAAATTATTTAAATATTACTTTTCCCTGCAGAAGATTTTATTTTCAGTAAATGACAGGTCAGACTATTCTATTCCTAGAGGGTTGGTTTCCTATTTTTTGGACTGAGTGAAATTAATCTGATATAATGGACAGTATTGGAACAAGTGTTAGAAGACAGAAATTCTTGCTTTTAACTTGGCTCAAGCTATCAGCTGTGTATCCTGGGATAAGTCACTTATATCTCTGGGTTTTCATTTCTTCGCTTATACAATTAGGACATGAACTAAATAATCGCTAAGATCTATTTATGCTTTGAAATTATAAATTAATACATTTTTAAAAATCATGAAAATTTTGAATGACATTGGTTAATAAGTAGAGTTTATACTAAAACTTACAAAATTTTAATTTTATAAGTTAATAAAAGTATACATTAATTATAAAATTAATTAAAAGATATTAAGACCCCTCCCACAGGGGTGTAGCTCCTCCCACCCAGCCCTCAAATATGTATCTACTGTGTTTTGCAAGACCACCTCTATATTTTCTGGGACAGTAAGTGGTAAACAACATAGAGTTACACAGAGGTAAACACAGAACAAGAATATCCCACCACGGCAGCATTTCCAAAGCCCACAACTTGTTCTGGTTGTAACTTGTTCTGGTATCATATAAACGAAGCTTAAGTTATCTTGCTACATACAGATCACAACACTTGAGACTGGAATTCAGAAACTCACTGAG
>PVKM010031267.1:0-16885 GCA_004027735.1 Carollia perspicillata | reverse complement strand
CATCTGCAACTTTTATTATTATGAACTTTGTTAACCAAGAAATCCTTCTTAATCACCCCTATGCCTGAGGGTACAAAGTGGGCTAACCATGTGCTATTTCACTGCCTTTGCTTTTCACTGCCTGTTCTTTTCTGTGTAACCCCAGGGGCTTTTTCATTGTGCGTGTACTTTTCTTTCTTTCTATCACATAAAGTACAGCTCTGTAAACGCAAGCATCCTTTTAAGGCAATATTTTCCCCTTATGAGGGGAAATACTTTGTATATTCCTCTTGTGAGGAATACAGAAAGTAAGAAAAAAAGACTATTCATAGCACTCTGGAAGTCAATGAGAAGGCAGGACTATCTCTTCTCTGCTCAGGTTCAAAACTGGGGACATACTACTATGCTGAGTTCATCAATTTCAATGACAACCTCATTTTAATACTGAGGAATCTGCTGAAGAAATGGTAAGATTCAGGCCCTGGCCAGATGGCTCAGTTGGTTGGAGCATCATCCCATACACCATAAGGCTGTGGGTTTGTTTGGTCCATGGTTGAGGGGGGTTCCATCCCTGGTTGGGGGCACATACAGAAGGCAACTGGTCGGTGTTGCTCTCTCACATTTGATGTTTCTCTCTCCGCCCCCCTCAAATCAATGAACATATCCTTGGGTAAGGATTAAAAAAAAGTAAGATTCAGCACAATATTTTAAGAGAAAAAGAGTTCTAGAAAGCAGCACACAATGTTTGTAGCTTCCATTATATTCTATGGGTTATTAGTAAGTGAACTTCTAAATACAATTTAGAATGCACACCAGTTACACGCTTTTGTAATTCTATTCTATTGCTTTTGCCTGTGATCTCCATGGAGCGAGAACAGCATCTTAGATCATGTCATCGTCCTTGGCTGATCTCATCTCCTAAACTATGGCTATAATCCAAAAGGTCTTTGGTTCCCTTCTGTAATGAGTCTATCCTTCTACCTTAAACACTTCTCTTGCTGCTCCAAAGAGTGGCAGTTTTGAGCCCTTCACAAATTTTGCAAACCCTGATTGACAACAGTATACTCTCATTTTTGCCAGCTGATTCAACTCAGTCTAAGCTTCAATAAATTCAAGTTGTTTAGGTCACTGCAAAACCAGTAACCATTATATCATTCTTAGGACCTCTTTTTGGCCCTGACTGGTATGGCTCAGTGGGTTGGGTAATGTCCCACAAATCAAGGGGTCACCAGTTCAATTCCTGGTCAAGGCACATGTCTGGGTTGCAGGCCAGGTCTCCAGATGTTGGTGTGCAAGAGGCATCTGATCACGATGTTTCTCTCCCTCTCTATCTTCCTCCCTTCCCCTCTCTCTAAAAAATAAAATCTAAAAACCAAAACAAAACAAAAAAGAAACACCTCTTTTTGATATTCAACATCTTGGGACTACACACTACTGTTAAATTTCTCTGTATTACTTAACTTGGAATATTTGTTGCAGAGACAGGAATGCTTGATTCCAAAGAAATCACACATGTTCTACATATCCCAGCAAAAAAGTTGCCGCTGTTTTCAATATCAACAAAGCAAAAATATCTGCACTTAATCTTAACCTATTCAACTTTTAAATATACAGTTTAATTTTAACTTATTAGTGTACTTGTCCTAGGATCTATAATTCTCAAACTTTACCATGTAAGCTAGCTCTCTGAATTTCTCATTTCAGTAATAGTAACTTTGTGACCTCTAAGAATAGGTTGGTTCTTTTACTTTTTATAACTTTTTCCAACTCCTAGAATTTTTACCTATATCCATGGATGGGAAAATATCATCTTACTCTCACTTAGGGAAATTTTCTATTATCAAAATTCTTGGAACAAAAGGATTTTTTTTATGGAACATACTAAAAGACAACAGCAGGGCCATGTAATATATACTACTGACCAACTGAATTTTAAAACATACACATCAGAATCTGAGTTTCCTCCTAGCTCACTAGTTTTCCTTAATTTATACATTCCACAAATAAAAATTTGCCTCTTCTAGGACAATTTTAAATGTTTGTCAAATGTCTACTTCTCCGACCATTTGAATTCCTTACAGTGTCAACCTAGAGCAATACATCACAGAGCTGGCAGAGTCCAGACTTGAAGAACACCTGGTTTCAAAAGTGAGGCAAAATAGGCCCAGAGGAGAAAGGTAGATGCTGCCAGTCCAAACCAGACTATTCTAAGACCAGGAGTGGAATATTTTGCTAAATCGGTGACTGAGGTTCTACTAAGACAAAACACTTAGAAAGGAGAGCATCTGAAAACTTACCAACTGCACCTGAACCAAATGTGTCATCATTGAATTGATCAATCTCTTCATCTTCCTCTCCCAGGCCCTGAAATGCATCCTCATCTTCATCCAGAGGACAATCCTCCAAAGACTAAAAAAAGAAAAGCTATTCGTGAAGTTCACAACCTCACTATAAAATGTTCTGAAGATGTTCATCTTGTCTTCCCAACCAACATAACAGCTTCACTATGATTTTGTAAAGATGGTATTCTTTTAATCCTCCAATTTCCCCAAACATTAGAAAATGCCAGTATCTTCTTTTCTTTCAGTTTCTCTTTCCTATTCCTTATTTCATTTAACCTTCCCCCCAAACATTCCATTTCTCTATCAGGAATCTAATAGCATTTCCTCATGGTATGCCAACTTCCTCTGCATCACTGGTTAACAGTAATAACAGATGAAAATGCATTCTTTACTATTTTACCTAAGTGTTAGTGTGTTTTTCAACAAAATTTTCATCTTCCCCATATTCATGTCATGTTGTCAACAATTTTATTATTCCCTTTTAAAGCTTTCTCTTCATTTTCCATCTTTTCCCCCTTCTGTTTCCTTACAGGCCCAAACTCTGATCATAAAACTAAAGCTGAACTTTTCAAACACAATTAAGCAAACTCGCATGGTGTGAACTTGGGCAAGTCATTTGCAGCAATCAATTCATTAAATACCTCTTGAGCACCTATGGTGCCTCAGGCTTTGTTAGGTTCTGGGCTCTGAAGTGGAAATACAGGTACACCACCTTCCCCAGGTAAGAGGATCAAATGAGGCACAGATTTAAAGACTGTGGATTGCTGAACAAAGCCAGGTATTACTATAACAACCTAGTTGGCTTCTATTTTACAGTTCTTCCTTCCACTTCAGTTTTTAACGGATTTCTCAAGTTTTGTTTTCTTTTGGCAACTGCTTACCGCTTCTCATCACCTCTCCACGTTTACGTGAAGTTAATTTGGTCTTAAACGATTTCCTACCACATATCAAGTTAGGCGTTCACAACTTTCAAAGACTGAAAATCAGAAGGCAGGGCTGTGATACACCTTGCCTGGCCATCTCTTAGCTAGGCTGTTCCCACACAAAGGTGAGGCCAAAGGGCCATTTTGCCCACCTCAAGCCCTCCCAAACGCACACAAAGCAGGTATGCAACATCCAGCAGCACTCCTTCCCCAATCACAAAGATCTACGTAATCAAATCACTGGTTTTTTAAATTGGAAAGACGCTCAGGGATTATCGAGAGCAGCTCTTTTACTCTATAAATCCAGACTCTATGTCCAGGGATTATGAGTCCCTCAAGGTCACACAGTGAATCAGTGACATGTTCAGGACTTTCGATTATTGCTACATTACCGGGAACACCACCAAAAACCCACGTCTCCCCCACTCGGCCAGAAGAAACTTCTGTTGGACACGCCCCCTCCCAACTCCGAGACCTCTTTAGTAAACAGCCTACGGACTCAATCAAAGGACAAGCCCAGGTCCCACTGACCCGATGGGTGCCTGTGTGTATGGGTGTGTGTAACTGGAGGGAATGTGGTTCCGGATCCAGGGCGGGAAACCTATCTCTGGGCTTTCCCCAGTGACTCTTCCTCAGGAAGAGCCACCAGGTGGGTGCAAGGCCTTCTCTTCGCGGTTCCTCCCAGGGTGGGGCTGGCGGGTGGTCTGGGTAAGGCACTTAACGGGCCCTCCCCACCTGGAAACAAGAGGCCAACTCCCCCCAGCGACAACTAATAGGACAGTGCCGCCCCCCTGAAGCCAGCTCACAGCTCTCAGATAAACCCAAGACTCCAAGTCTGATGCGTTCCTCTGGGTCCTGCGGGTCACACCACCCGTCCCCTCCCCCCAAGGAGCGCGGGACAGAAGCACAGGGGATAAGTAAAGAAAAGGGGCTCCAGAGGGAGGGAGGGGTCATTTCCGGTCGCAACTGCTCACCTCGTAGCGGAACATTCTTGGGGAGGGGGGAAGGGAGCGGGGAGGGGAGTGGGGAAGGGAGGGAAGAAGAGTTGACTCCCCCGGCTCCTCCGCGCGCGGGTCCTCCACCGGCTCGCGACCCCTGGCCGCCGCCGTACGCCGGAGCGTGCGTGGGAACGTGCGCAGGCGCGCCTCCGGGAGGGCGGCCACCCGGCTCTGAGCCGCCGCCGGCGTCTGCGCGAGGACAGATTTGGCGTCCCGCTTCCTAGTCTCAGCGGCGGGAAGTAGGTCCCGTGGCGTAAGTCTGCGCACGCGCCGCTCGTCGGGGCTTCTTCGCGTTCCGTCTTACAACCCCGCCCCTGCTTTCTCTGAGTCCGCCCGGCTCTCGGGTCTGAGTCACGAGTTTTCAGTCACCATCAGGGCGGAGCCAAACCCTTGTGATTGTCACAGGGTATGGCTTTGAAGAGTTCCAAGGTGTCCGACCTGGGAGAAATGGAGATGCCTGGGCTGTTTGTCCAGAGTTCAACACGGTCTTCGGGCTGCTCGGCAGTCCTCACTTATATGACGTGCGCCTAGTGGAAGGAAAAAAATAGATTGAGAAATTCAGGTCATCCAAAGGGGCTGAATTCGTCGCTACTATCAGTGGCGCGTCACCCGCTGAATCAACAGCATGCCAGATCTGTGATTTATGTGTCTCAAAGTGGCGATGGCGCTCTCCTTTTAAAAAGCCGAAGACACGTTCCGAGAGGTTCAACCAGGGTGATTGCATGTAGGCGCCAAGCGCCCCAGGCACGTGGAGGGGGAGAGCGAAATAGGGCAGCACGGCCGTGGGCAGCAAGGTCATTGAGGCCGAGGAGCGCCGTCCTGGCTGCGCCGCTGGTTGACACCACCTCCTTAGAATCGGATCAAAGCAGGAAAAGAGTGTGTTCAAGTTATAAACCTCCACGCACTGGTTCCAGAAATCTGGGTAGTTTGTAACATCCTCTAGCATATTCCGTGCCCTTTCAGTCTTAGAGCTCCCGGAATTATACCTTTCCTCCCAAGGACTAGCACCGCCGAGAATGAATTCCTGTGCTTTCGCAACTCCTTTCTCTGCGTATCTTAAAGTGCAGCCTTGCCTTGGAGCAGCATACTATAAATCTTTTCCCTCTTAGTGTGATTGGATTAATCAGAGCCCGAGTGCTGGAAACTATAGATTTGGAAATAAATGTTCTGGGCGTGAATCAGTGCTTTGTGTTACTCTCAGTTTTGGGCAAGCTATCTAAGTATGTCTGAGCCTTAATTTCTTTGTAAAATGGGTTTAATGATAACTTGCCTCACAGAGTAGTGATTCAATGGCGAGGTAATGCCAATACCGATGATGATGATTGAAGTCTCCTTGGCACTCTGCTACGTCCTTTATAATAGTTTGATAATACGGATTATCAAATCAAATCTTTCCTAGTGTCAATCCCAGGAGGTAGGTGCTATTATTTTTCTACTTTATAGATGAAAACCCTGAGGGTTAGAGACATTAAATAATTTGTCCCAAACCATCCAATAGCAAATGTTAAAGCTAGCAACTGAGGGCTGCCTGATACCAAACACCCAATCTCTTAAACCTGTGACAATTTCACAAAAGCAACTGTTTACATGGGCCAGGCCTGCACTTTAAAGAGGTGGAGCAGGCCAAGGATAAGATCATTGTCAAGCATGCATGGAACATTACAAAACTTCTTGTGCTAGGTAACAGCAGGTCTTAACAATGACCAAAGAATTGGTGCCTCGTGAACCAAGGCAAGCTATGGCCCTTGGCCAGATCTGTCTAGCTGCCTGTTTTTGTAAGTAAAGTTTTGTTGGAATACAGCCATGCTCATTTAGTTACATACTGTTTCTGGTTGATTTAGGGCAACAAAGGTAGAGTTGAATGGAGGCCATTTAGCCAGCAAATGCAAGATCTTTTCTATATCTGGCCCTTTACAGAAAAGTTAGGTGCTGCAGATTATGTTTTCTGGTCATTATGTTAGAAATCAGAAATTTTTACTTCTGCTCAAGATAGCAGCGTAGGTAAACACGGCTCACCTCATCGCACACCACATCAAAATTACATCTAAGTGATGGAACAACCATCACTCAGAACCACCAGAAATCAAGTGAAATGGAAGTTGACAACTACAGAATTAAGAAACCACATCCATCCAGACTGGTAGGAGCAGAGATGCGGAATGGGCTGGTGCCACATCCACGTGTGGTGGATAAAAATTCAGGAAGCATATCTTCTGAATGAGGAGTCTCAGACCCATACCAGGTCCCCCAGCCCAGGGTTCCAGTACCAGGAAGATGTGGCTGCAAAAACCAGCAGGGATTGAGTTGGCGGAAGCAACTTCTGGAGTCCCCAGGAGTCCCCAGTAGTTCCTCTTAAAGAACCCACACACGGACTCGCTCAGATTCACTCCCTCTGAGCTCCAGCACCAGGGGAGCAGTTCGAAAGGCACCGGTGGCATACAGGGAGGAACAGAAGTGTCTGGCATCAAGGTGAGAGCTGGGGGAGAGCTTTCTCCCAGACAGAAAGGCAGGCAGAGGCCAGTGTCCTTTTTCTGAACTCTCCCCCAATAGAGCCACAGAGCTGTAAGGTGTGTGCCATATTTGAGATTCCATCAACCTGGCTAACACTATTTGCCCTGCCCTGGAGATATTCTGAGGCTTTGTTCCACCCAACTTACAGCTGTTACCAGTGGCTCTTCCATATGATAGTCTGGTCTTGACTCGTGCTTCACAACTTCCTAAATCCTTTTGAAACTGGAAAAGACCAGTGTTCGTGCTGCTGGTCACAAACCGAACCCAATAAGTAGAGACAGATTGAATCTGTATGGGCACTTTATTCAGATAGCCGTCTGTCTGACAAGACAGTGGGTTCATACCCTAACAGACCGTCTTAAATTCCATTCTAACATGGACCTTTTTACAAGGAGAACAAAGTGTAGGTAAGGGGCTTGGAATTTGGGGAAAAGTGAATTGGATTAAAAAACTGCAGTATTCTCACTCTGGGTGGTGATCTTTAGCTACGTCCTGGGTGGTGGTCATCTCACCCTGAAGCACAATGGCTCAGATACCATCTTGAATTGCTTGAAGTCCTCCTGAGGCACAAAGGTGGGACTGCTGATGGTCTGTGGGAGTCAGGGTGGGTCACACCTTCAGTTCCGGAACAATAGCTTTAACATATGCATCACTTAGTAGGCTTATAACCATTTACCTTAAAAATTCACAACTCTTGAGTCCCCTATCATTCCCCCACTGTTAGTTTTAAAATAATCTTATTTCTATAAGATCAGTTAGGTTGAAATGATAGAGTCCTTCCACATATCAGAATCCATCCTGTGGGCAATTTAATGTGAGCAAAAGCATAAGATACATCACTGGTGGTGGTGCAATTCATCTTCACACCTGTCGAGAGCACAAAACAGTTTTTTAGGACAGTTGGCATCAGTGGCACACTCTTCTAGCTGGGGTACAGTAGCAACCTTTAAGGAAAACATTTCCCTGTCCTTTATAGTTACCACTGGTCCCCAATGGTAAATATCAGAGTAGGTCATTTTCTTCTTGATATGCTCAAACAGTATAATTTCTGAGGCTTTCCAAGGGTGTACAAACACCTACAAGACATGAAGTGGAAGTTTGTTCAATATAAATTCCTCCTGCAAGACAAAAGTCAGAAATATTCAGAACACTTTTGCTAAATATACCCAAATATTTTGATCTCGTTGGAAAGGAATAAGATATCCATAAGAAGAGGTTAAACAAGTGGTAATGAAATTGATTTTGAAAGGTGACTTTCAGATCTTGAGGTTTGGCAGTCCATTGTTCCTCCAGTACTTTCTTTATCCTGGTGTGATGAATCCAGGGTTTTGTTCCTGCCAACTTCACTGCAGTCGGGGTGGTAAGGAGTACCTCCCAAGGTCCAGCCCACTTTTCGGGAGGTGCCATCCTCCAAGTCTTGAGCAGCGCCTTATCTGCAGGCTCGAAGGAATGTAGCAAGCCTGTGGGGGAGAAGTCTCTAATACAGGCAACGTCATTAGTTACAGCTAATGTTTGACTTAAATGTTGCACACATTCCTTTACCTTCACTTCTTAATCTATATACATATCTCCCACCCCAATCATAGCCTGAAGTGGCCACCTGTACACAATTTCATAGGGACTTAACTGAGTCCCACTTTGAGGAACCACCCTTATCCTGAGCAGGGCAATAGGCAAAGCCTGATCCCAATGGAGATGAGTTTCTTGACACAGTTTGGCCATATTTTTCTTCAGGATGCACTTCATCTTCTCTACCTTCCCAGAAGCCTGAGGTCTCCATGCCTTGTGGAGTCTCCAGTTGATTCCTAAAGTTTACGAACCTTCTGTGTAATTTCTGAAACAAAAGCAGATCTGTTATCATTCTGGATGCTGCCAGGGAGTCCAAAGTGAGGGACTATTTCCTTCAATAAGGCTTTCACTGCCTCCAAGGATTTCATTGTTCTAGTGGGATAAGCTGCCACCCATCCTGAAAAGAGAGTGACGTAACCTGGGCGTGAACCTTGGAGAATGATAACATGTTTTGTAGCAGCAACTCAGAGACAGGTGGTTCTCAGCTACTTTATGCTTTTTCGATGTATTTATGTTCCACCGTCTCATTTAATTTTCTTAAAATCTTTAGCAAGTAGGAAGATTGCTCCCATTAATACCTCCATTCTGTGGCTGAGGCCTTGCAAAGAAGGTAATTGATTTATCATTCCCTTGCAGTGATTTAGAGGTGGAGGAGAGGCTAGCGTTTAGATCTCCTTGTACTGAGCGATCATCACACACTTCCTGGCTTGATTCTTGTCACAAGACTGTGAGCCGGTTGTTATCTTGTCACTGACACTCCCAGGAAACTCCGGACAAACCAGCAAACAGCTTTTCTCAGGTCAAGGCTCTTCTAGACTCGTCAGAATGGCCCTAATGATACTAGAAGAAAAAAAATAAAGAGAATTCCACCCAGAGTTTCCAGCCAATTCTCCAAATCTACAAGGTTTCTATGGTTGGGGCAACTCTAAAAAATTCTACTGATTCAAAGAAAAACTCCATGGGCGAGACTTGGCTTAGTCTATGAGGAGTTCAGTTGTGGCTGCGGGTACCAGAAGCACCATCTCTGGTTCCTGCAAATACAGCCCTCCTGAGTGGCCCACAGAATTGGCAGTAAGGCCTGGTCGAGTTAAGAACCTGACTCCTGGCGAGGAGACCTGGGACCGTCCCTGGGCTCTTTACCAGCTGCGTGGCCTTGACAGCTTTATCTCTGGGTACTCCAGTTTCTTCATCTTCCAAGTATAAATAATATAAACATCTATCCCTTGAAGTTACTGTGAAGAGGCAGTGACTATAAAGTGATCTGTACCGTGTGTGGTAGTGTTGTCCTTACAGGCTAGCTATTACCATAACTGAGCTTTCAGAAGCTGTGCTAATGGCCCTGTGTGAGCCTTGTGGAGACAGCGTGAGTTCTCATTCTGATATAATCATATGTAAAATCCTCAGTGATCTTTTCTTCCTGTTTCCAGCTTTCTCTGTACAATAACACGGCTTCCTGCATCTGACTATCGCCACAGGACGAAGCATCAGCATGTTGGTGTGGCATTATTATTCTTTCAATGTGAACCAGGGCACTCCAGTCCCATGGAGGAATCCAGTGACCTAAAGGTACTCGGTTCCAAGTTTCCAGTATATCTTTCCCTTTTGAATTTTAATTACTATAATTGATGACTTAGACTATTTATTTGATATTTTCTCTTATTTCACATTCTCCCAAGAAGGAGGGGCTCACGGCTCTCACAGCTTGTGCATACCATTGTACACCCAACACCTATCAGCACCAGGATACAGGAGACAACGTAAGAATGAATGAAGGGTTTTTTACTTGTGTATGCCGGGGAGAGGGAGAATGTAGAGCATCGTCGGGGAGATTTTGAGGTTCCTGTATAAACTAGTTCAATGAGGGCAATTTCTCTGGAACATTCTAAATCTTGGAGACAGAGCCCCCCAAATTTTCACCTGATTTTTTAGGACCAAGCAGATTTGTGTTAAACAACGGGATGTGAGGGAGTTAGCGCATGTACCCATGAAAGGGTCATTGCCATCGTTGTGACTACATGCATAGCCTCCGTTTTCTTCATGTTGAAGTTACGAGATGGAAATCGTTCAATGCACAGTCCAACCTGTTGTGTCCCCTTTGTCTGTCTTCACTTGGACTAAATCGTGTGTATAAGTTCGCATGACAGATGGCAGGTCTCTAAGTTACTGATTATCTGGATAGAAAGTCAAAACTCGGGTCAGACTTCCGTGGTGCTACCAGTCTTCCAGATTTTTACAGATGTTACAACAACCAAAGACAGAGACAGAATTCTTATTATTCCAAGGGATAATCAGGATCACTTTATTATCAAAGCTCTGATGGCGTATCTCCTTTACTGAGACCAGTATCACTTAGTTCTAGGGCACAGAGGTAAGGAATCTGACACCCTGAGAGGCTGCTATGAGAGACGCAGCAATTGGCTGAGCACTGACCTTCCCCTGAAAGGACGAGCCCCTCTTCTAACCCAGTCCTCCCCGAACCCATGTATGAATCAAAGGTTTTGAAAATGGAATTGACAGTGAAGCCACAACATAAAGAGTTGTAGTGCCAAAAAAAAAAAAAAAAAAGAGTCCCAACCTTTGAATCTAATAATCAGAGAAATTACTGGGAGTAGTGATCATAGTAACCATGTCATCTCTTGCCTCATGGAAGAGAGTGAGGTTGGGGAACAGAGGGTAAAACGCAGGGATGGCTGTGAGTGTCGATCATTTCCCAACCTGCCTGCTTTGTAAAGTAGACTCAAATGGGAGGCGTGGAAGGCTCGTTGAAACTCAGACTGCTGGGCCCTGCCTTCTCCAGTTTCTGATTAAGTAGTTCTGGGGCAGGGCCTGGGAATTTGCATTTTAACAGGTTATCAGGTGACTCGGATGCTCCTGGTCCTGGAGACCAACTGCACTTTGAGGACCACTGTCGCAAAGTAGCAACTGCAGAGGAACCAAATACCTCCAGGTACACGGTATCCATTGGAATAATTGAGAAGCCAGCCAGAATCCCCTGTGATTCAACATTTTTGCCCAGAAAAGCTGCTTCTTCTACTCCCCCCTTTTTTCTTCATTTCCTTCTCTTCCACCCACTCATCCTCACTCTTCAAGTATATGACTCCTTAAGTATTTTATTCTTTTAGCTGCTATTATAATTGGGGTTATATCTTAATTTCCTTTTTGAAGAGCAACTGATTTTTGTATATAGCTTTTGTGTTCTGCAACTTTGCTGAATTTTTTTACAGGTTCTCATAGTATTTTCGTGGAGTCTTTAAGTTCTTTTATGTATGAGATTATGGCATCTGCACATAATTTTACTTCTTTCTTTCTGATTGCCTTTCCTTTCCTTTTTTCTTTTTTCCTTGGGTAATTGCTCTGGCTAGGGCTTCTGGTATTATGTTGAATAGAAGTGACAAATACTACATTTGTTAAGAGATGCTGAAAAATTATTTGATAAATTTTAGCAGAGATTCTTTATAAAAGCTCTGAATAGCCCTGGCTGGAGTGGCTCAGTGGATTGAATGCCGGCCTGTGAACCAAAGAATCACTGGTTCAGTTCCCAGTCAGGACACAGGCCTGGGCTGCAGGCCAGGTCCCCAGTAGGGGGCCCATGAGAGGCAACCACACATGGATGTTTCACTCCCTCTCTTTCACTCTCCCTTCCCCTCTCTCTAAAAATAAATAAATAATTTTTAAAAAGCTCTGAATAAAATAGTAATAGAAATAAACTGTTTAAATATGCAATAGTTAACTTTTAGTAATTCTGTAAGTATTTGCTGAGTACTCGTTGTGCCAGGAACTGGCAGTACAATGGGGAGTAAGTCAGCAAAGACTTACAGTCTCATCCCTGCATTAGCAGTGCTTCTTCTGCAGTGGGCTCTCTTCTAAGTGCTCCGCATGTATTATTTAATAGTCACAAATACGTTAGGAAGGAGATACTACTAATACCCTCATTTTTCAGGTTAGGGAACTGAGGACCAAGATGTTGAGTAACTTGCCCAAGGTCACATACAACTAGCAAGTCGTGGCACCAAAATTCAAACATATTCTGTCCCACTCCAAAGTGGGAATCAACTAACTACAGCCTACAGGCCACATCTGTAGGCTGCTTGTCTTTGCACCCGATGTTTTGTTGGAACACAGCCATGCTTCTTCCTTTCCCTATTGCCTAGGGCTGCTTTCACATTACCACAGCAAAGCTGGCTAGCGGCAGAGACTGTATGGCCCACAGAGCCTGAGGCGTATATTCTCTGGGACTTCACAGGAGAATGCGCTGATCCCCGCTGTAGAGCTGAACCCTCAGTCATGTCCTGACTCTTTCTAGGAAAACGACCGTATGAAAATCTCACAGCAGGCGCCATTTTAATTGGTGAAATGACCAAACCATGTTCGTGAAATATTAGGTGCCCGACAGGATCCCCATTGCCATGATTATTCAACACTTTCTGGAGATCCTGAATCATGCAGTGAGACAAGAAAATGAAATAATTGGTCTCAGATGATAGGGTTTGAAACCTAGAGAATGTAAGGAAGCTGAGTGTAAAACTACTATACTTATTAGCGGAGTTAGGGTGGGCTGGGTGAGGCTTGGAATTCCGCGCTTGTACCAAGCTCCCCGCTGGTGCTGATCCTGCTGGTCCCCACGTCACACTTTGACTAGCAAATGTATCCATTGTGCATACAGTGTTCTTGGAACAACTCACTAATCGTAGTA
Organism: Carollia perspicillata; assembly: GCA_004027735.1. NCBI lineage: Eukaryota > Metazoa > Chordata > Mammalia > Chiroptera > Phyllostomidae > Carollia > Carollia perspicillata. The sequence continues at coordinate 3,870 of PVKM010031267.1, read as the reverse complement.
GTGATCAGGCATGAGAATGATCAGGAGGGTTTCATTGAAAAAAAAGGAATGAAGAGCAAGGAAAGAGTGGCCTCGGGCTTGGCGGTTTCAGACGGGGGGTCTCATTTGACTTTTGCTGCAGCTCTGAGATGCCTCTTGCACTCTTCGCATGTTTGAAATGAGAATGCTCAAGTCCACAGCTTCTCCAAGGCCACAGCGCTGGTAGATTAGGCAGCGAGGGAGGCAAGATAACACTAACCAAACTCCAAAGAAAGCAGTGAGGATAAATACTCAGTGATCACAGACTGAGCCTGCTCCAAGCTCAAGGGCACAGGAGAGTCATTTTGCCCTTGACTTCCCCCCCTGTATCAGGTCTAGTGGCAGAGGAAGGACCTTTTTGGAGGAGGGTTAGGAAAGGTATGTATCTTAGAATATGGGCTTATTTGGCAGGTGACATTGTGGTTCAGTTTCGAAGAATTCTTAGAACTTGTTTAGGTGCATGAGATTAACCCCCATCAGATAAAATAAATCTGTATTTATTTATTTTTAATTGCAGTTGGCATACAATACTACACTAGGGTGTATAACAGAGTGATTAGGCATTTATATAACTTATGAAGTGATTGCCCTGATAAGTCTAGTATCCATCTGACACCATAACTAATTGTTATGATGTTACTATTTTCCCTAGACTGTACTTTACAGCCATGTGTGTACTTCTTTATAACTGGCATTTTTTTGTTTCTGAATCCCTTCACCCTCTTCACCCACTCCCAGTCTCCTTTTCATTTGGTGACCATCAATTTGTTCTTTGCATGTATGATTTTTTTAATTTTGTAAAACTGTATGTCTTGATAAGCTCCCTAAAAGTTGGAGTGCAAAAATGTTAGCAACAGTTAATATAGTTGAGTCTAGCAGCAATTAAACTAGTTTAGAATATCACATCCTCAAACAATTCCTGTTTGTGTTCGAACATTGAACTACAGGGGATCGTCAAGTTAAGGTCAAGTTAACCTCGCGGGGCCCTATTGAATCAAAGTAGGCAGAGCATTGTTCAGAAATGAGATGAGAAGGAGTGAGAGCTCAGAGGGAACCCAGAAGTCTGTCTCTGCAAGTCCCCAAGTCTCGTGCTCTTCCCTAGAGAAGCAGCAGCAGGGAAGGATTCACGGTACCTAGGCGTGTGCTTCTCGTGCTGGTGGGCTCCTCAGATATTCAGTGTCTGTGGTTCCCAAGATTTCATTAGGTTAGATTGATGGGCTAATTTTTATTTTGTGGCACCAGCCAGTAGAATTTTGTGATCTTCTTTAGTTCTGTTCAGCCTGGAACAGAGATGTTGGATGTTACAGGTGTTGGATATAATCCTTGGTCAAGAAGCCAAGGGTAGTGACAGTATTGGCAAAGACTAATGCAAGAGAGGGACCATAAATCTTGGTTGGATGGGGCAGGAAGTAAAGCCTGAAGCATGCTTATTTGGAGGGACTGGAGGCATTGAGGTAGTCTTGAAAAGGTGGGAGAGTAGTGTTAACGGTTACTGCTAACATAGACGGAGGGCAGAAACATTTACTACTCACAGCAATCTTAGAGTTACCTTTATAGATAAGGAACTTGAAGCAAAATGCTTCAATAAGTTGCTCAAGGTCATACTGTTAGTCAATGGCCGAGCCCAGATTAGACCCTCGACGGTCTCATCCCAGGGGCTGTGCTCCTGACAACCAGGCAAGGGATTAAGAGAAGAGAGGGACTGTGGTCTGGGAATGGTATCCTGTGCTTTAAGTTTTCAGTGCGGACCCAAACCGATATTTATACATCTGTGTACACAATAGACAGAAGGTGGAAACAACCCAAGTTTCCCTAAAGAAATGAAGGGGTAAACAAAATGTGCTATACACACACAGTGGAATGTTACTCAGCCACAAAAAGGAATGCAAAAGTGTTGGTGTGTATGGCCACGTGGATCACCCTCGAAAACATGATGTTTAGTGAAGTAAGCCAGACGCAGAAGGATAAATATTGTATGATTACACTTGCATGAGGTACCTAGAATAGGCAAGTTTGTAGACACAAAGCAGGATAGAGGTTACTAGGGACTGGAAGGAGGAGATAGTGGGGAGTTGTTCTTTAATGGGCACAGAGTTTTTGTTGGGATAATAAAGTTTTGAGAATAAATAGTGGTGATGGTTACACAAGATTGAGAAATGTGTTGAATGGCACTGAATTGTGTACTTACACATGGCTAAAATTGTAAATATTATGCAATATATATCTTACCACAAAATTGAAAAAAACGTCTCAGTGGTGAACCAGTACTGGGTGATCACAGCAACAAAAAATCTGTTTTAGAAATGAGCTGCTGAATGCAGACTAGAGGTAAAGACGGTTGGAGTTGAGAAGATCAAGGAAGGGCAAGGCCAGGAGTTGAATGGGTCATCCAGGAGGAGCTCCGTGTCCCGACATTTATTTATCTTCAGAGGCAGCGCTTGTGCCATTATCAGACCCTATGCATTGAATACAAGGAGGGCGCAGACCGAGCTGGGATGATTCACTTCCACTTCAGCCCCTTCTCCAAACTCGCTGAGGTGCAGATGCTGATGTTCGTGACCTTCCTGGTTGGGTACCTGATCAGCATCGGCAGCAATGCCTTCATTTCTCTGATCCTCTGGGTCACCCATTGTCTCCACTGCCCTGTGTACTTTTTCCTGGCCAGCGTGGCAGCGCTGGAGATCTGCTACTCTTCCACCGCTGCCCCTCTGACTCTGGTCAGCAGCCTGTCCACAGAGAGAACCCTCATCTCCCTGCTCGGCCGCGGCGCCCAGATGTTCTTCGCCTTCCTGGGCAGCACGGACTGCATTCTGCTGGCCCTCATGGCCTATGCCAGTGACCTTAGACACAGATCCCTTCCCCGGCAAGCAGGAAATAGCACTGTAGCCCAGCCAATGCCTTCATTGCAGTCTTGTGAGATATCTTGACACAGACATCCAGCTAAGCCGCACCTGGATTCCTCCTGAATCGCAGAACTGATAGGGTAATAGATGTTTGTTTCAAGCTGCTAGGTGTTAGGGCACTTGTTATGCAGCCGTAGATAACTAATACAAACTGTGAGGGGGCAAAACTACAAGTCAGAAAGCTTGTTCTCCATCCTGGTCATTCTCCGTCCTTTCTGCCGTGGGGAACAGTTGCTGCGGAGGACAGACAGAATTTTCCCTTCAGTTCTCTAGCTCCCCTTACCTTTTTCTACAGAACACCACCTGCCGGAGACCCTGCCTCCAGGTGCACCAGCCAGAAAGTGGTTTTACCTGTTTCACAGCAGGCCCTGGAGGGTTACTTGAGGTAAGGCTCAGTTCTTTTCTCCACTGGGAAAGGAAGAGGCTTAGAGCGAGGAGTGAGGAGAAAGCCCCAAGTCCCAGGAGTCTGTCTTTGGTTGGTTTGTAAAGATGAAATTGTTGGCTGACTTATTTATAACCAAAATGCAAGCACTTGAATGAGTCCTGACTCTGTTTAATGGGGAAACAGCTACACTAAAACCTGGTGGGTGGGAAAGGCCAAGTATACTGTGGGGCAGAATAAAGAAAACACATCAGAGAGGCTACTGAGTCTGGGACCTGAAATCACTGTCCACCTACGTGGAGACCCTGGAGTCCACTTGGGCTCAGTATCGTGTTTTCCTCACCAGCCCAGGGACTCCTCTAGCTCAGGTCCCGTGTGCCACAGTTACTTGACTTCCTTCAGGGTTTTTTTTTTTTTTTGGCACAACTAGTAGGTAGAATCCAGACTTCTGCCTGTCAGGAAAAAACAAATATTAATGTTAAGATAAAATTAACAAAATAGGGTTCATACCCACTAGGAGGTTTGAAGAAGGTGTGAAGTCTAATAACTACCCTCAAATGGAATGCC
>PVKM010031266.1:0-16897 GCA_004027735.1 Carollia perspicillata | reverse complement strand
GGCAGGCTCCAGGTAGGCCACAAACACACAAAGCATCCACTGTGACAGGCACTCCCAGGTAGACTCTTATTTATGCTTCTATGCTGGGAACAGAAAGTCAGTGGAAACTAGTTAGCAGGTGAAAGCCTGGAGTCAGCCAGACCTGGATTCAGATCGTGCCTTTGCCAGTTATTAACCATGCTATCCTATCTCCTGCCCTTTCATGGACACTGGGTTCCTGTGATAGAGGAGAATAATGGTACCTACCCCATAGGGTGCCCTAAAGACCAACTTAGAGGACACAATTAAAGTGCTTTAGCTCAGGGCCTGGCACAATGCTGGTGCAAAAGCCTGGTAATAGTAACTACTCTATAGAACAAGGCACCCTTGTGTTTCAAACTCTAGCACATCTGAATCAGCTAGAGAGCTTGTTAAAAATAGATCACCGGTAATGATCTCACCAGGAAAAAGAAACTGTAGTTATGTGGGGTGATGAAGGTATTAGCCAATACTCTGGTGGTAATCATTTCTGCAACATATAAATGTGTCAAATCCACACATTGTACACCTTAAACTTACACAATGTTATATTTATATCTCAACAGAGCTGGGGAGAAGTAGATACCTCGGGGCAGAGAGGTGGGTATGGCTATGAAAAGGTAACTGGGGATGCTTTTGTGTAGGAACCTTTCCATATCTCAACTGCGGTGACAGACACACAGCCCACACACACAACAAAACTCTACAGAACTAAATTCACGTGACATACGCACACAAATAAGTACACATGAAAATGGGCAAATCTGAGTAAATCAGCAGATTGTATCAGTGTCAGTGTCCTATTGTGATATTATTGTACAGTTTTGCCTAATGTTACTATTGGGGAAAACCTGAGAAAAATGTACAGAAGATTTCTCTGTATCATTTCTTAAAACTGTGAATTTAGAGTCATCCTAAAACAAAAAAGATACCTGAGTTCCACCCCCACACTTAGTAGATCTAATGTAGTAGAACGTGAATTTTTTTTATCACATTACATTTATCCCAGTTTTATTGAGATATGCAGGACATATGAGGGGGGACCCAAAAGAAATGGAATTTGTTTATAAAAAATTGTGAATTTATTCTTAAATGTTTAAACTTCAGTCACCTTCAAAGTACTCTCCATTTGATGCAATACACCTATCGAGACATTTTTCCCCTTGCTCAAAACATGTTTTCAAACTCATCAATTCAATGACTTTTAGTGTCTCTGCCGGTTTTATCTTCCCCTCTTCCACACAGGTAAAATGTTTCCCTTTGAGGACTTTTTTCCAAACAAAATCATTCAGGATGAGACTGGGTGAATAGGGAGGGTAGGGCATGGGAGTCATGCCATTTTTTGGTCAAAAACTGCTGGACACTCAGCATGGCATGGTGTAGACAGGTGCACTCATAAACCACCCATCATGAAATAGGCAAACTCAATGAAGGTCTTCAAAAAAATTCACTGAAGCCAAACACAGCCTCTCACAACAACATCAGCAGGTACATTGATACAGATGGGTTCCTGGAACACTTACCTAGCAGGGGAAGCCTGTACTACAAGGGGCCAACCCGGCAGACGATAAGTCCAGTTTTTTTTTTTTGGGGGGGGTCCTCCCTTGTAAGTTTAAGGTGCACAATGTGATGATTTCATGTACCTTTATACTGTGACATGGTTAACATAATAAGGTTAGTACATACATCTATTACCTTACATAGTTAATTTTTATATGTGGTGAGAAAATTGAAGGTCCATTATCTTAGTAATTGTCAAGTACATGATACAGTGCCGTTAACCACATTGCTATGCTATTCCTCAGACCCCAGAAGTTGCAACTGGAAGCTTGTACCCTTGACCATTATTTCTATCCCCTGCCCTTTAGCTTGAAAACACCCAATCTACTCTCTGTTTCTATAAGTTTGTTTTGTTTTTAGATTTCACATATAACTGAAATCATGCAATATTTGTCTTTCTCTAACTTATTTCACTGAGCATAATGCTCTCAAGGTCCATCTATGTTGTCATAAATGGCAGAATTTCCTTCTATTTTATGGCCAAATAATACTCCATTGTATATATGTACCTCATTTTCTTTATCCATTCATCTGTTGATGAGAATTTGCATTTCTAACAATTCCCAGGTGGCACTGCTGATACTAGTCATCTGAAGACCAGACTTGGAGCACCGCTGAGTTAGAAAAAAGGCTAAACTGCTTTATTGAAGAGTCCCCAGAGGATCTGAAAGGCGACAGAAATTTTAAACTCACATTAGAGTTCCCAGCTGTAAAATCCAGGTTGGGAAGATAATCAACTCCATAAGTTCCTGCAAGGATCTGGGTTCTGCCATCTGTGGTCTTAGCAGCCCTTCACCTGTGCAGGTAGACTTGGTCACTGCCATGTCCACCTTCCAACACTGAGAAAGAGGGAAGAGAGGAATCCCAGGGCAAGCAATTTTTTTGGAAGTAGAGAAGGAAGCAGTTGCCCTGGGCGCTTCCACTCATACTGCATCAGTTGAGCCACATCACAGAAGCTGCTTCCTCACTGTTTCGTGGTAAGAAATGCAGTCAGCAGACACATGGCTTGTTCCCAGGAATAGGGGGAGAGAAGACTGTGGAGGCCAGACTGCCATGTGCCACTGTCACCTTGACCAAGAAAGGGCAGGAACAAGAAAGACACATCTGAGATATGCCTCTATCCAGGAGTATCTCAGTGTAGAGGCAAGAGCCCAGGACAGGGAAGAGAGCTGAAAGAACAGGAATACAAGGTCTGTCCAGAAAAAGTTCAGCCATTGTTAATATAACAAGAATGGTTTGAGCAACATCAAAGTAACCTGGCAGCCAAGGAGAATGGACCGGAATGTGCATATGTGAACAATGACAACTTCACTGTACTAGTGAGTGGGGGTGGTAGACGCTGTTGAGTGAGCACGTGTACTGGGTGGCAGTCACATTCAAAATGACTGAGCAAGAAGAGCAATGATATTTTTCATCATATTTTGCATTAAGCTTGAACATTCCTCCAAAGAAACTATTCAGGTGACTCAGAAGGCTGCAGCTGTGGGCAACTGGTGATTGGCAGCTTCATCATGACAACATGCCCACTCATGCATCATGTCTCGTGCAGTTTTTCAGTAAAACATCAAATCACCCAGGTGACTCAGCCCCACTACAAGCCAGATTTGGTACCCTGTGACTTCTGACTTTTCCCAAAACTAAAGTCAACTTTGAAAGGGAAGAGAGTTCAGGCCATCTATGAGATTCAGGAAAATATAACAGGGCAGGGGATGGCAATTGGGAGAACTGTGTGAGGTCCCAAGGTGCCTACTCTGAAGGGGACTGAGGCATCATTGTCCTACATACGATGCTTCTTGTATCGTGTATCTTCTTCAATGAATGTCTCTATTTTTCATAGTACATGGCAGGATACTTTCTGGACAGACCTAGTATTCCAGCACTTTATTCACACACACACACACACACACACACACACACACACACACACACACACACACCCTTTGTTACTTTGTTATTGTCCTGTTTCCCATTTGGCCTGTGAAGAATAACCTAAACAAGAAAACAGCCAGAGGGATGGTTCCTGTTCCATCTTCTCCCTGCCAGTGCTTGGTCCCTCTGCCATCCAGAACCAGGTCTAGGGAAACAGGGTCACTCAACAGCATCAGTAAAGACTCCTGGGCTCCAGGTTCTGGGCAGGGAGCACAACCACTGCAGCTCCCCTCTGCAGCCCCCTCAAGCCAGTAGCTTGAAGAACAATCAGACCTTTGCCTGGAGCCCAATGGCCCCACTGTCTGCTATGCAATGACTTCCACTGTGCCATTTGTATTGCAAGTGTTGATGAAATGTCTCACACACTGAATGTGTTGAGGTCATTAAACTTTGTGGAGAAATGGCTTCAGGTATTTCCTCAGAATTTATCACCAGCCAAGCCACCAGAGCTGTGCACAATCACAAGGAGCCTAGAGCAGCTCATGGGCAATGGGCCTGTTTTATTTCCCCTTGGGGATTTTTAGCTCATGTTGCCAAATTCCCTTATGTTGGATTTTATGACAAATGTCTTAATTAAAGTAAGGGTGATAAAAGTGGTAGCTCCATGTCTCTGTGAAGTGAAAGATACAAGGCGATTTACACAGATATAAATGGACCACTGTGGCCTGTTGGAAATGATGGGAAAAACTAGGTACTAGTGATGATAATTGAGATTCTGCACCCAATTCCTTCCAATATGTGGGTCCTCCCAAGCAGGGCTCTTCTGACAATGCCTGCCTGGAGACAGCATCAGAGCCCCAGATTAAGGACTCAGTCCTACAAGACTGCCTTCCTACCCCAACTTCAGACACCAATCGCAAGTCCAGATTGTCACCTTGACTTCTGACCCCTCAGCTATAGATCTGAGGTTCCCACCACGCCCAACTTCAGTTCACTTACTTTGCTAGACATGTTCACAGAACTCAAAGAAGCAGTTTATTTAATAGGTTACCAGTTTATTCTGAAAGGATATAACTCAGGAATAGCCAGATGGTAGAGATATAGGGCCAGGTATGGGGAAAGGGATTGGAGCTTCTATGCCCTCCCTGAGTACGCCACTTTCCCCACATCTCCCCGCATTCACCAACCCAGAAGCTCTCAGCACTGAGTCCTTCCTGATTTTTATGGAGGTTTCATTATATGCACATGATTGATTAAGCCATCAGCCCTTGCTGATGGGACTCAATCCCCTGAGATCTGAGGGTGGGACTGAACATTCCAACACTCTACTCACCTGGTTGGCTCCCCTGGCAAACAGCCCCTATCTTTAGGGGCTGTCTAAAAGTCATCTCATTAACATAACAAAACCTTTATTATTCTTAGCAGAAGAAATTACAAAGGTTTTAGGAGCTCTGTGCCAGGAATGGAGGTGAAGACCAAATATATATTTATTATAAATCACTGCATCACAATGATGATGATGATGAGGAGGAGGAGTATGAAGATGATGATATCAACCATTATAGCACCTATGGGTTACATACTGTGCACCAGATCCTTTATATTGATTGCACCCCATAATATACGCACTATCACTATAAGTGATAGTCTGAAATACAATTGTGACTCAGAAGTTAAAATGTTTGCCAACGTCATACAGCATACAGCTAGGTGGTGGTGTCTGTACTTAATCCAGAGCTCAGTATTCCTCGACACATCAGATAGAACAAGCCAGTCAGTATCTGGTGCTAAAATCTAGCCTGCAGATTGATTTTGTTTGAGCCACAGAGTACTTTAAATGTTTTGAATTGGTTGCCAATACATGAATATAAGATTGGGGTTATTTTTTTATATTACTAAAAGCATCCCAGTTTCTGGCTTCTGAAAAATTCAGAACATCTGACATCACCACAACCACAATTCCCACAGGGTAACTATTGTCCATCTTGCATTTCTCTTGTTAAGTCATCGGCTGGCCTCACAGGCAATTCTCTTTCCAATCTTACTGTTTCTACAAAGGGCACTGCAGGCCACTGGTCAGCCCCTGGCTATTAGGTACTACCAAGTGACCTCCTTCTGGCTTGAGGGTGGAGACTGGCTCTGGGACCTCGCCAGCCTTCCAGATCTCTGAAAGAGCCCGACAGGAGTCCAAGCAATGGGTCCAGAAGCTGCCATGGCATTTCCCTTAAAAAGCATGACATGGACTTAGATCAAAAGACAGAATTGGTTTGGGAGGGGCAGGTCCTGCACTCTCCGAGCTGAGTCTGCTGGGAGAAAACAACCTGCCTGGTAGGAACATGATCAATGCCAGCTCAGCAATCCCCCCAGAAACTGTGAAATTGCATAGAAGATTTGATCAAAGTCCCCATCAGCTGCCAGGCTGTAATGACTTCTGTGATTTTTCTTAACTGGATTTTAATTTCTATGTTTATTATTTGGGGACTGATGGAGCTGAGAAATGCCTCAGCCCCTGGATTTTACTCTCATTCTCTCTGGTGAAGTACTTTAAAGAACTTGGGAAAACTCAATTGCAAAAGAAAAGCATTTGGCTCTCAGGGTTTCATGTTTTGTTCCCACTCCCCAGGCTTGAAGACAGCTCAGGAACTTAATTAAAATCAATGGAGAAAAAGAATTGAATACATCACAACATGAACATCTCTGAAAGTCTATATCACAGTGCAGCAGCACCAAAGTGAGAAAAGACCTCCTCTTATCTCCCTCCCTCTGGAGAGGAGAAAAATTAAAATTATCTCAGAGCACAGTTTGTCTCTCCCTCTCTCTCTCCCTCTCTCTCTTTCTCTTTGAAAGCAGGAATATAAGGGAGACATACATATAGAGAGAGAGGCATGGATTTGCCCCTCACTCAAAAGAGAGGTCCGCACTAAACAGAAAAGACCCTATTCATTACTAAATGATGCACATGACATTTAACTTCCTTGAGAAACCCTACAAAGTCATTGTGTTTAAGCCTCATTTTCCAAATGAATTCAAATAATTTTTCCTTCATTGACCTGGGCTTCAGGTTGTTCCTAATGCCCATCATTTACCTGGAACTCAGCAAGTTGCCCTTCCCAAAATAGCCCAGTGAGTCTCCCTAGGACTTATGGAAAAACCATTTCTTCATCTGAATCATACCCAGAAGGGGCCAAAGAGGACTCCACAGGACAAGCTGCCTGACTCCTGCCTTTCACCACAATTACTCTTGGCTACTCTGTCCCCAGGGAAATTGAGCTCGTTCCTTACAGAACCAGAGGAGGAAATTCCCCTCCAGCCCTGAAAATGCACTAAAGCTTCTGACATCCCTCCCTCCATGGAGCAGTTTACTGGAAACTACTCTGGATGTACTTTGAATCCTTTGGGCTCAAGCTGGATCTCATCCTTGGGATGTTCACACCCTTCCAAGACTGAACTATGAATGTATCTGAAAATGAGTGATGGATCCTCTTCTTTTCTTCCTTCCTCCTTTTCTCCATCCTCCCCAAAGTTCTGCCTTCTTGCCTCCCAAAGCAGATAACCCTTCTACCCAGTGCCTGGCACAAAGCTTGTGTTTATTAAACATTAATTGGTTGCTTTTGTTTCTTCTTTATGTTATGCTTGGGCCCTGGGATGGTGGAGGTCACTGGCCAGCTCAATTCTTCTCCTGGAGCTGTTCAACCTAGAAGGACCATGTTTAAACAGGGCTCAGAGCAGAGAGGTAAGTGCAATGACAGAGCTACAAATACCACAGAACCCCAGGAAAGAGCTTCCTCAGCCTTTGATAACCCACTCTCCACATCAAAGCATGCCCTTGCTACACACTCAGCTACATAGCACCAGACACAGACAGTTTACTTTTTTAAGCATTCACACATGGAATGAGTAGTCAGTCATCCATGTGTCCCTTTCCTGCTTGACAGCCAGCAGCCTGAAGACAGGGTATACTCCACAGAGGAGATGCTACTTTGCTTAGGTCTTGCTGGTTAGGAGGAAAGACCAATGGGACAGGGGAACTCAGTTGAAACATGAACATAAAAGGTGTTTCTGGTGTTGGATAGTCATGTGTATATTAGTGCCCTAATCAAGCCATGTAATAAGCGACCTCAAACCAGTGGCTTATGGCAAAAGCATTTATCCTCACGCTCATGAATGTGCAGGTCAACTGCAATTCTGCTGATCTCAGCTGTGCTTGGCTTTGAGCTCTTTGTTGGCTCAGGTTGGCTCCATGTGTATTTGTTTTGCGCCCAGACTTAAAAGGCTGCACCACCTTCTCGGGGCAGATCAGCCTTGGCCTCTTACAGACCTGTCCCAAAAGAGGCACTCTAACACTCCCACCCACTTCCAGGCCAAGCCCCAAACTGGAGGGGGCAGGAAATATGCCCTGCCTCTGCTGGGAAGAACTCAAGTCATGAGGCAGCAAGCCTCATGCATTCATAGTTCAGTCCCGGGAAGATGTGAGAATTGCAAAAATGACTCCATCCTTCACAGCAAGAATGGAATGAGAAAGAAGGGGACTCAGAGTTAGTAACTTGGTTCTTGTTTGTGCAAGTAGCAGAAATGTGTGACAATATGTCAGGGAGAGTGCACTTGAGGGGGATGCTGACTTCAATGTTGAATTGTTGGATGTGTATAGTGCCCATGACACACCCAAGTAGAAAGGTCTGGCCCCCACTGGCTCAACAGTCTGTGTCTCAAAGGAAAGGTCTGAGCAGAAATGTGGGAGCATCAGGATAAAGATAGAAGCCAAATCTCTGAGGGATGGAAAGGGTGGAACAGGGAGAGTGTGGGGGGCAGACTGGCTAGTCCATTTTCCTCCTTTGTAGCCATGTGACCCAGCTCTGGGCAATAAGATGAGTGGAAATATTCCTGGGATGGCTGTTAAAGGTTTTTGCTCTACCAGTAAAAGGACAGATGCACAGGGAGAGGTGTTGGTGTTACTCCTTGTCACCAACCCTGACTTAAACACAATGGGACACTTGTTGTCACAGCCCTTTATTACTATGAGATTGACAAGCACAAGTAAGAAAAATATAACAAGCTAAAGATGCTAAACTAAGGGTTAAGTGTGGAAAGAGCCTGGGTCCTTAATGACATCACCAGCCAACCCTGAGTCACCCAGCGATTATCTCAGGGGAACAGTGACTGTCCTTACAGTTTAAGCCACTGTTACTCAAGTGATCTGTCATTCTCAGCTGGATGTGCTCCTCACTGATGCAAGGGCTATAAACTAAACTTGGGGGAATAATAGGTATCTAATGAGTGGGCAGAAAGCAGGAGTCAGGAAACCACAATAAAAAGAGACAAATATCTTGGAATGTGGAGAAAACATCGAAATATAATCAGAGCTCAGTTCTGCAGGGAATTTCATTAAGATAATTCACAAAAATTATCCACTGAATTTCACAAGCAGGAGGCCACAGCCATAGACTGAAAGTTTGTGTCCCCCAAAAAGAGCAGAGAGCCTGGAGAGCTCTTTGGCTCTTTCTGCCTTGTGGGGACATAGTGAGATGATCGTCTATGATTCAGGAACCCTCACCAAACACTGAATCTGCTGGCACCTTGATCTTGCACTTTTTAGCTTCCAGAAACTGTGAGAAATAAAATTTTGTTGTTTATAAGCTGCCCAAACTGTTGGTGTTCTGTTACAGCAGCCTGAACTGACTCAGACAACCACTGATATCCTTAATGACAGTAGTGTTTGGGGGGTAGGTGAGAAATGGAGTGAAAGGTGACAAGTAATGAGAGATGTGTTGGACATTCACCTTCTTGCTGCCCTTTGGGTGGGACCTCATCTGTGACTCCAGGGCTGAGGCTCACAACCCAGAATTGGCTGTGTTGCCCAGCCAAATCCCCCTAACTACAGCCATTAGTTCAGAACTTAGCATGGGCCCAATTTGGGCTAATCAAAGTGAAATCTGGGCCTTGTGTTAGGGGATAAGAAGAGAGACTCTCAATTTTTAATTGTTATGTATTTAATTTAGGAAAGATTGTTACAGTATCAGGGGAGGAAAAGAAGAAGATATATTGTTCCTCATAAAAATGAGGTAAAATATAAAGCACAAACCTCCTCTGTTATGTTGAAATACTGCCATTCTGTGATTAACATCCCTTGTATCAACTTGGTATTGCAGGTGCTTTCTTTTGCACTAGACTTGAATTTGGAAAAATGTGAAGATCATCATGCAGGCAGAGACTCCACAAATGGGTGCAATCCAGAAAGGCAAGAAGGAGGGGAGATCTTGAAACATTATGTGAGCTCCTGAATCAAACTGTACCTAAAGCTGGGAAATATCCTAGACCTCAATGAAAAATTCTCTTACCAATATCATTCCAGTTTGAAATGAAGTTTCTGCCACTTGTGTAGAAAAATTTCTAATCAAAAGACTGAAACAAAGTGGAGGATGTAGGGATCAGTGACTGTCCTTTTTCCCCTAATGCTGGCACCAGCAGGCACTGATTAAATCCTGTCCCCAGCTCTCTCACAGGATTACCCTTTTAGCCACCACCATCACTCTGTCAGCAGCTGTCCTTTCTGCCTTATGTGATGGGAAAGGCAGGCAGAGGCTGTTAGCTCTTTCCACTTCCTGTCTGAATACCCTGGGATCTCATGCTTCTCTTCTCCAGCTGGAGAAGATGAGCCACCCACCTGAGACAGCACTTCTTGGTTGTGTTTGCTTTTGTTTTCCTTTGCCTCCAAAAAGATGCTATGATTATTCCTAAAAAGTACATCCAAGAGAAGGCACTGATTTTAGAGTAACCAGCAGTCTCTATGCTATGATACAGTCCTGCCAGGATTATCTATGTGTGGTCAGAGCTTTTTGCCAAGAGCTCCTAACAATTCCCTGAATCACAGTGGGGTAGAGGATGCTGCTGGGGGCTAAGTGGCTGAGCTGTGCAAGTTTGGAGGTGACAGGACATGAAGCCAGCAGAGTGTTACAGTCATAGGGACTCTTGGTGTATCACTGGCACTCCACCCATCACCCTGCTCAGGAGGAGGTGAAGGCCAGGAACATGCAGATGCCCTGATGTGAGGACCTTCTGAAATGCCCAGTCACCTGGACCAACTGAGATGATCCTGGAGAAGCACAGTCTGATCTGTTTTTAGTTTAGCAAAGGGGATCAAAGATACCAGGTACAGACTAGAGATAGGTGTGTCTATGTCTGTCATGATGTGATTTGGAACTAGGAGATCATTCTGAGATTAAATACCCAACATTAAACCCAGGCAGGGTCAGGGAGGGTGGAGCTGAGAGAATACCAAAACCTAAAGTAAGAACCTCAAGTTGAAATGACTCCAGGGCTAAAGCAAGAAAAATAATGGAGGAACCATGCTGGGACTAGATCATGGGGAACAGGAGAACTCATGTTCTATCAAGATAAGCATCTGCTGTACAAGTCAGACCACACAGCAATAAAAGGCATCATTGTCCAGTTTTTCTAAAGAAGCCAAAAATCTGTAGCATTTTTTTAAGTGGACTCATTTTTAAGTGGATTCATTCAAAACTGGCTACTAGTTCTATTCATTGTTTTTTCTTTTTTAAAATTAGTGGATTTTTGATTTCTGGTTGGACGTGTAAGGAATTTAGAAATTGTCACTCAATCTTAACAATAAAAAAAAATCTGAACAAATTGAAAAATCACAACTCTTCTTGGATCCTTCAGAGAAGGGAAAACTGCTCCCCCAAAACTGGAAA
Organism: Carollia perspicillata; assembly: GCA_004027735.1. Lineage (NCBI taxonomy): Eukaryota > Metazoa > Chordata > Mammalia > Chiroptera > Phyllostomidae > Carollia > Carollia perspicillata. Next base: position 5,741 of record PVKM010031266.1, on the reverse strand, counting down.
GACAGCCAGACAGGCACAGAGAATCACAACTTACCAAAGTAAAAACCCATGAACAACAACCTCCATGTGCCTCTGTGAGGGTCAGTGCCCAGAGGGAGGTCTGAACTGTAGCCGGCACTCTGTCAGCTCCACACAGACAAACCTGAGATAAAACTCCAGGAGACCTACCTAGTTCTCCTGGAGAAAAATCCTCTCACACTTTCTTTACAGAGAAGGAAAAGGAGTCATTTTGAAATATAACACAACATTTTGTTTCTTAACAAGGCCTGCCTTCTAGAGAAACTATTTTTCCAGAGTTGAATCTGCTGGGGCCTTTCCCCTGCCTGGGGGAGGGGAAATACCCAAATGCAGCCCCTTCTGGTCATCTTATTCCACTTAAGGGGGACGAACATTGAGAAGCACTGATGAAGTTGATAGTCCAGGGACACAGGCTCAGCAAAAGACTGGGACCCAACGGCAGGACAACAGATGCTTCCCCAACCTCCACACCTAGGGCCATGCTACAAAAGGTTTATTTATTTCGCTTCCTTTCACCCAGTATATCACATCCACCTTCCAAAAAAATCACAACATATACTAAAAGGCAAAAACCACAGTTTGAAGAGGCAAAATTAACATCGAAACCAGAGGTTGACAGGTTAGAAATATTGGAATTATCAGACCAGCAATTTTTTCTAAACCATGATTAATAAGCTAGGTGTTTTAATGGAAAAAAAACAGATGATATAAAAGAACAGATAGATAATGTAGGCAGAGAAATAGGAATTCTAAGGAATAATAAAAATGCTAAAGATCAAAAACATCACAACATAAATAAAGAATACCTTCTATGGTCTCATTAGGAGACTAGACATAGCTGAAAAAAGAATCTCTGGGCTTGAAGTTATAACAATAGAAACTTCCAGGAGTTCCATCCAAGACGGTGGCATAGGTAGAAATTCTTCACTTCCTTGCATAACCAAAAGGAGGATAACAACCAATCTAAAAACTGTAAACAACCAGAACTGCCAGAAAATCAAACTGCATGGAACTCTGACAACCAAGGAATTAAAGAAACAGTCAACCAGACCAACTAGACCAACCAGACTGGTAGGAGGGAGATGAGGGAGACGGGGCAGATGGGAGGCCAGAAAGAACCCATGGCAAGGCAGTGGACCTCACTGGGGCAGGGATGGCTGAAAGGACCTGCAATGAGGTGGCAGACCTCAAGGGTGGGGCTTACTGAATGGGAAACTGAGACTCAGAGCTGACTGTGGACTACAGCAATTGCCATGGTGGAAAAACTCCCAGGCTCACATGAGAGTTTGTTGGAAAGTGGGGCTAGAGCTGAGAAAGCAGGCTGAATTGTTCCCTCTCTGACCCCTCTACCACAAACAGCATGGCAGCAAGAAGGGTTGCTCTGCCCTGGTGAATAATAAGGCCCTGCCCTCTTACAACTTAACAGATGTAATGAGACAGAGAAATATGCCTCAAATGAAAGAACAGAGCTAAACTCCAGAAAAAGACCAAAGTGATGAGGAGATAGCCAACCTATCTGATGAAGAGTTTGAAGCACTGGTCATCAAAATGCTCACAGAATTGACTGAGCTTGGTCACAAAATGAGAGAACAAATGAAGGATACCCAAAGTGAAATAAGCAAAATATTCAGGGAACCAACCACTTCAGTGACAGGAAGAAAATCAGTACTCGAATCAATAATTTAGAACAAAAGGAAGAAATAAACATCCAACCAAAACAGAATGAAGGAACAAGAATTCAAAAACAAAATGAAAAGGCTTAGGAACCTCTGGGACAACTCTAAATATTCCAATATCCAAATTATAGGGGTTCCAGGAGGCAAAAAACAACAGCAAGAAATTGAAAACTTATTTGAACAAATAATGAAGGAAAACGTCCCCAATCTGATGAAGGAAATAGACTTCCAGGAAATCCAGGAAGCCCAGAGAGTCCCAAAAAAGTTGAACCCAAAGAGGGACACACCAAGGCACATCATCGTTAAGGTACCCAAAATTAAAGATAAAGAGAGAATCTTAAAAAGCAACAAGAGGAAAGGAGAGAGTTACCTACAAAGGAGTTCCTGTAAGACTATCAGCTGATTTCTCTAAAGAAACCTTACAGGCAAGAAGGGGCTAGAAAGAAGTATTTGAAGTCATGAAAGGCAAGGACTTTCACTCAAGATTACTCTATCCAGCAAAACTATCATTTAGAATGGAAGGACAGATAAAGTGCTTTCCAGATAAGGTCAAGTTAAAGGAGTTCATCGTCACAAAGACTTTATTATATGAAATGTTAAAGAGACTTATCTAAGAAGTTGAAGAAGATCAAAAATACAAATAGTAAAATGACAACAAACTCACAACTATCAATAACTGAACCTAAAAAAAAAAAAGAAGAAAAAATGAAAAGGAAAACTAAGAAAAAAAACTAGAACAGGAACAGAATCAGAGAAATGGACAGCACCTGGAAGGTTTTCAGCGGGGAGGGAGGGGGGAGGAACAGTGAGGAAAGGTACAGGGAATAAGAAGCATAATTGGCAGGCATAAAATAGACAGGGTGAGGTTAAAAATAGTATAGGAAACAGCCCTGGCTGGCATAGCTCAGTGGATTGAGCACAGGCCTGTGAGCCAAACAATCACAGTTCGATTCCCAGTCAGGGCACATGCCTGGGTTGCAGGCCAGTTCCCAGCAGGGGATGCAGCAGAGGCAACCATACATTAATATTTCTCTCCCTCTCTCCTTCCCTTCCCCTCTAAAAATAAATAAATAAAATCTTTAAAAAAATAGTATAGGAAACAGAAAATTCAAAGAACTTATATGTACAACCTATGGACATGAACTAAGGAGGGGGGAATGCTGGAGGGTTGGGCTTGCAGGGCAGAGTGGGGACAAAGGGGAGAAATTGGGAAAACTGTAATAGCATAATCAATAAAATATACTTTAAAAAATAATAATAAAAGAAAAGAGGAAAAAGACAAAATATAACAGAATATCCAAGGACTGTGGACAATTTCAAAAGATGTACCATACTAGAAAAAGAGGAAAGAGAGAAAGGAACAGAAGTAATATTTTAAGCAATGACTGACAATTTTCTCAAATTAATGTCAGACACCAAACCACTGATCCAGGAAGCTTAGACAACACCAAGTTGGATAAATGCCAAAAAAAATAAAAATAAAAGAACCTATACCTAGTTATGTCATACTCACACTTCAGGAAATTAAAAAGAAATAAAAATCTGAAATAATCCAAAGGAAAACTAATTTACCTATGGAGGAGGAAAGATAGTAATTACTTTTGACTTCTCCTCAGAAACCATGTGAGCAAGAAGAGGGTTAAGTAAAATTAAGAGTTCTGTGGGAAAACCAGCAACTTAGACTCAGTACTCTGCAAAATGATTGTTCAAAAGTGAAAGAGAAATAGCCCTAGCTGGTGCGGCAACATGGATTGAGCACCAGCTGGGAACCTAAATGTTGCTGGTTCAATTCCCACTCTGGGTACACTCCTGGGTTTCAAGCCAGGTTCCTGGTTGTGGGCATGTGAGAGGCAACCAATAAATGTTTCTCGTGCACATTGATGTTTTTCTCTCTCTATTTCTCCCTCCCTTGCCCTTACTCTAAAAATAAATAAATAAAATATTGTTTAAAAAGTGAAAGAGAAATAAAGATGTTCTCAGACAAACAAAAATCAGGGGAAGAAATGTTGCCAGTAGTCTTGCTTTGCAAGAAATGTTAAAAGTTCTTCAGAAAAAAGGAACATCATATAAGTCAGAAACTCGGATCTATGTAAAAAAAAGCAAGAGCATCAGAGAATAAATAAAGGCAAAAAATTACTTTCTTAACTGATCTAACAAGTAATAGCTTATTCAAAATAATAGCAAAAATGCATTTGATTATGTATGCTTATATATACATATGCTTATGCATACTTATGTATAAATGAGATGAATGACAGCAATAACACAGGGGGTGAGAGAAAGAAATTAGGATAATTATTTTATTACAAGGCATTTGCACCATTTATGAAGTAGTATAGTGTTATTTGAAAATGCACTTGGTTTAGTTGTATATTGCAAACTCCAGGGGAACTACTTTAAAAAAAGATTTTTTAAAAAGCGCAATTTATATGTTTACAAAGGAAAGAAAATGGAATTATATAAAATCTTCCATTAAAACTACAAAAGGCGAGGGGACTGAAGATGGCAGCAAGGTAGGAGGGAGTGGATTCCATTTCACCCTACACATGGGAGAAAAACCTAGCTGATCTATGGAGGAACAGAGCAAACAGCCAACAGTACCCCAGCATATATGAAGATAGGAGACCAAAAATTGTAGAGGACATTGAAACCAGACTGTAAGGCAAGTGCTTCAGGATTATAAGGTCCCTGGGACCACACAGGGACCAGGGCAGCTGGAGCCCCAGACCCCGCACCTGCCAGGTCTGCCACAGGCTTCTTGGTAGAAAGCCAGTCCACAGCTCTCTCCCCTGCCAAACAAGGATTGAGCAGCACCGGGAGAGACCTGGTTGCATGAAGTCACAGAGACGGGAATAAGGACTAAGTGGAAAACACACAGGGGCTGCAAGCACCCACAGAGTCTGTGGACACCTGCTGGGGACAGTTGAGAGTTGGGCTGGGATGGGCCCTGACACAGATAGTCCCTGGTCTGGTTGGAGAATTGGGCTGTGAGAGAGGCCAGGCCTCTGTACAGAGTGGCAGGCTTGAGTAGGAGGAATTTCTCAAATAAAAAAAGTGAAAAAAGAGACACTGTATGGGGAATTCTCCTGCAGCAGCCACTCTGGCCTCCTCCGTACCAACCTGCTCAGTGCTCCTGAGGTGCTGCAGAAGGCCCTGGCACACTCCCATATCTCTGGGAAAAGACTGTACCCGAACCTCAGGGACCAGAGGTGGCCTGGCCAAGCAGGCATGCCCAACCCAGGAAGAGTGAGCTCTGCAGAAGGCCCTGAGCCCACACCCAAAGTCCCGGGGAGAGGTCCTGGTGCTCACACTTATAGGCTCAGGGAGAGTGCACGCTGGAACCTGTGAAACCTGAGGGACTAGAGACTCCAGGGGAACTGGGCTAGAGGCTGGCTGAGTGCAGATCAGGAAGGGAAAAAAGCAAAACCAATCACCCCTTGCCCTGCTGCAGCTAGGAAAACTAGCAAAAATGGTTTGGCCAGTTTGAAGCCAGAAAGAGCCTTTTTTTTTTAAGTAATCCTTTATTATTTTTATTTTTTTTTTAATCTTTCAACTCCTTTTTCCTCTCTTTCCTTCTTTCTTGTTTTATTCCTTCTTTATTTATTTCCCATTTTTATCTCTTCTTCCTTCCTTCTTCTTCTTTTTTTTATTCCCAAAATGAGACAAAAAAAAAACTGGAACTGTGAAAAGACCAGAGTTGGACACAAAAAGGGGGCATCCCAACAGCTGAGACAGTGAGACAAATTTCACTTTGCTACTACAAAGAACCTGCAAGTTATTACACATTTGTATTTTTTTCAGTATTCTTATATCTTTTATTTTACTAGTATTTATGTATTCCTCTTCTTTCTGTTTAGTCTTCTTTGCTTGGCTGGTTATATTGTATCATTTAACTGGTTTCCCTTGTTCTCTATTTCATAGTGTATTGTTAATTTACTGTCTTTCACTTCACTTGTTTTTCATTAGCACACTACTCAAGGTCCTATACTTCCTATTCTTATTATCCAGATCACATAGATTCTGTCATATGATTGCTGCTCCATTATT
>PVKM010031265.1:0-16895 GCA_004027735.1 Carollia perspicillata | reverse complement strand
CTGCACCAGCAGAGACGGGAGTGGCTCAGAAGGGCCAAGCCCTCGAGAACTGCTGGGGGCACACGTGTTCTCTGTTGCTTCCTCCTGAAACTCCACTAAAATGACCACAAGGATGAAGGAGCCAGGGAGGAGGTGACTGTCGACAGGAAGGAAGCAGGTGGGGGAGGCAACAGTCTGGGCTCCAAAGGGCCAGGAGCCCCACACAGAAGGGCTGCAGAGGGGTGTCCCCAACACTGAAGCCAGTGGATGCTCAGTGTGTCTCCCTGCCCTGAGGGGGGTGACAGGAGCCCAGTCCTCCCTCTTGGTGCTCATCCACCCTACCATGTGGTGCTCACCTCACAGCTCAACATGGCTGCTTCAACACCTGCCATCAAGCCCACGTTTCCACCTCAGGTCCTACCAGGAGTTGCACGCTCATGCCCACTCTGGTGCACAGGTTGTGGTGCAAAGGAGCCTGGGAAATGTACACCCTCCTCCACCCTGGGCTTGGGGACACTTTGGAGGAAGTGGGGACTAGAGGACAGTGAGGCATGATAACAATACTCTGGCGATGTTAAAAAAGAAACCCTCATCATAAGAGGTGCAAGCTGAAGTGTTTGTGGGTGAAATGGCACGTGTCACCCTGCAGCTGAAAGGTCAGTAAAAGTGTCAATGAATTTCTGTTCCGCCCGCTGGGGAAGGAGAGACGCCCCAGTGTGCCGCCCATGGCGTCCGTGCAGGCAGCGCAGCGTGTCCGCACCTTCGCCTTCTGCGCAGGAGGTCAGCAGAGTCATGTGAGTCGTCACGACCGGAGGTGGAAGGGGAAAGGAGGTTGAAGAGTCGACAGTGAAAGACAGGCTGCCTGGGTGGGAGGGGTGGGCACTGAGAATGCTCTGTGGCGGTGGGGGTGGCCGTGAGTATAAAAACATGTCCAAGTTTACGAAAAGTGCACTTTAATAGAAACAAAATGGAAGGAAAACAATAAAGCAGCAGGAAAAAGTCTCGCTAAGAAAAGCTTGGGGGCCCTGCTGTGTGCTCAGGGCAGAGAAATGCGCAAACCCAGGGCCACGTGAGCCTCCGGCAACCGCCAGGGTGGGCCTCTCGCCGGCCAGGCTCCCGGCCCCGTTCACTGCCTGGTTTCTGGAGGGGCCGTGGGCCCGCCTGGCTGGGCGGCCGCCCCTGGACCGTCAGCACGGAGCTTCTGGACATTTGATACCTCAGGAGCGGGAAGGAGGCCGAGAGCTTTAACCCCAAAATGCTTACGATTTTAAAAACGGGATCTGGCAAATGATTAAACTGAATTGCAGACCTAATTGCTTTCACTTAAAATAATATTAAAGCAAATGTGAGACGGTGTTTACCTTGGAGGAACACCACCTTCGGCAGCACGGCTCCACCGGTGTCTCACCAGGGAGGGCTCTACCCTGCAGACTGCCCGTGCGCGACTCCCGAAAAGCAAGGTCCTCGGTGTTTGTGAATGTTAGGCGTGCTTTTAAATGGAGCAAATGGCTACTTTGGGAACGGTTCGCCCCGATATCTGCCTTCAGCCCTGAAAGCAAACCACCCTGCTGGGAGAGGGAAGAGGGAGGGGCACTCACACTGTGTCGAAGCGGCCAAATGCCACGTGAGCTGGGTCAGGGTCCCCGTGGGGCCCCGGGCTCTGGGTGCCAGAGCCGGAAGCCGTGACTCAGAGGGCCTCCCGCCCCGGGCGCCGCTCCAGGCGGCAGCGGCAGCAGCAGCAGGCGTCTCTGCACGGGCCTTGGCGGCTGGGCGGGCGCTGTGAGCAGTGCTGGGCACAGAGCAGGCTCTGGGATGCCTGGAAGCAGCAGCTGTGCTGGGCCCAGTGGTTGAGATGGAGAAGCCTCTGGAAGAGCCCACAGCCACGGTGAGAGCCGCCGCATGGGCCACCTTGGAAGGAGCTGGAGGAGAGAAGCAGTGACGGGCGCAGCTTGCCGCTCTCCAGTGTCTGGGTTCACGCTCAAACTGACCTTTGCTCGGAGTCGCCAGAACAGCGGCTCATACAGCGAGGGTGGGACTCCGAGGGCCTGCGCCCCTCCTGGCCCCACTGCCTGTCCACCGTGAGTGGCCGCAGGTGGCTCCATGGGGGAGGGGACAGAGGGACAGCTCTGGTCGGCCCAGCACTCGGGCACTCTGTCCCTTTTCTCAGTAGTCCCAACTGGGAGGGGAAAAAAGAGAGAGATGAAAACACATGGTCATACATCTGCACTCTGTTTTTATTGGTGTTTCTATTTCAGAGTCTCAGTTTGGAAAAAGACTTTTTTATGCCTTCCAGGCTACCTCTGCAGCAGTGGGGAGATTGTGATAAATGCAAAAGTGGAAAAAAAGAAAGAAAGAAAGTCCTTTTCCGATCCAGGAGAACACCGCCTGGTACATGGCCACTCGCCTCCAGGCCCCTTGTCCTCCCGTCCGAGCCCATCAGTCACATCTCTGTGCCGCTTCCCCGGGGTCACTGCGCCAAGACACCTGCTCCCGGGGTTCTCCTCAGACGCGGCCAGAGGCTCCGGCGGGGCAGCCACTACTTGGAGAACAGTCGGGTGGATGTTTCAAATGAGCTGGAGTGGAAAGCGTACAACTACGACAGACTGCAGGGCACCCTCGGCAGTGGGAGGGGACCCAGGGCTCCACATTTGCCTGGATCTGCGTGTCCTCCTGCGTGGGACCTGCGGTGCAGGGCTCGTGGTCTGCAGGTCAGATCCGAGTGGACCCAGCCGACACGGGGCGGCCTCTCACTGGGCGGCTTGCCTCCCGCCTGGCCACGAAAAGACGGTTTCCCTCCCGCTGTGTGTGCCTGCCTGTGTGCGCGGCAAGGACGCTCTGCTCCAGCCGCCAAGAGGAGTAGGTTGGTTAATCCGGTCCAGCTGCGCCTGCGATGGGGGTGGGGGTCCCCCCAAGCAGCTGCAAGCAGGTCCGAGTGTAAACCGAGTGCAGACGAGGGTGGGAGACCCAGCTGTGCTCACTCCGAGGCCCAAACACAGCACCTCCCTGGGCCTGGCCGGCTGACAGAGGAGAAGGGAGAGATTACTCTGAGCCCCAGGTATTTTGTGAGCTGGAGGCCGGTAGGGGAGGGCGCAGGCGCCAGCGACACCTCCAGCTGGCAGGCGCCCCTGGCAGCCACGTCCCCAGAATGACGCCCTGGTGGGCGAGCTGCATCCAGGGGCCCTGGACTCAGCGGCTATCCCCGAGGAAACCGTGACTGGGAGGGAGCCCACCCCCAGCACCAGCTGGACAAGGCTGCTGGAGCCCAGCCCCACACCAGGCACCCTGGCACTCCCACCGATGGGCCTCGGCCTCCCGCCCACCACAGCGACCAGGGAGGGCGGGTTCTGCTGACAGCAAGAGGCAGCCAGACAGGGAGTGGGGAGGAGGGAGCAGGCTGGCAGCCCAGAATGTCCAGGTGAAGTGACAGGCCAGGGGGCCCGGGGCGTCCCCTGCTGAGGGAGCATTTCCCAGGGGTTCTGTTGGCACCAAAGTCCCTGTTTTCACTCTCTGATGTCTCTGTTCAAGATATCCCGCCTCTGAGACTTGGCCGGCAGCTACCAGGCTCTTCTGGGGAGGGGAGTTAGAGACCAGACCGGAAGCTGGGGCCACAGTCTCTCTTGTTCACCAACGTGTGTGGAGCATGCTGCCGCTGTGCACACAGTAGGTGCTCTGTGCACATTTGCTGAGTGAAGAAGATGAATGCTCTCCACATGTGGCAGCTGAGGGTGGAGTGGGACAGGGCGGCCTGGGACGGGGAGACCAGGGGCGCTGTGGGAATGGGGGAGGCGGGGACGGCACTGAGGGTGCAGCCACCCCTCAGAAGAGGCTGGACAGGCCGGGTGACAGCTGGCACTGTAAGCCTGTGGCTCACCTCAGCCCTGGGTACAGCCCCCAGTCCTCCCCATCAATGCAAGGAGGGACCTGGAGGCAAGGGGTCCTGTGTTCCCAGCACCTCATCCGTTGGGCCCTCGCTGTCACGCTCAGCCATGGGCAGCCCCACGGAGTGTGCCCCATTTGTAGACTCGGCAACGGAGGCACAGAGGGGCTTATCCCTGGCCTACAGCTGCGCTGGCTGCGGAATAAACAGGACCTGGGGCCCCGGATTCGTTCCCTCGGTCCCTGTGGCTGGGCGTCCACACAGACATGGCCGTGCCCTTGGCTCAGGACCTCAGCCGTGCCGAGGCCATGGGAACGTCCTGATCCTGAGGTCCTGGCTGTGGGACTGTGGTCCCCGCCCCCGGTGCCTGCCTGCTACCTCCTCCCCTGTGGCCCCTGTCACACCGTGACCCCCTCGCTCCACACTGCTCACCAGAGGACCCCTTGCTTCCAAGGTGCCCCTGACAGCAAAGGCCCAGCCTGGGGCCGCCACCCGGTCAGCGCGGTCCTAGGGAGAGGCCACGCCCACCCCTGCCCCCCACCCCGCCGACAGGCACTTTACCACCAGATTCCTCATAGGAACGCCCCTCAGCCAAGGCCAGGAGCCGGGCCCTGCGGAAACCTGCAGAAACAGGGAGAGTCACACACCTGTCTGCCTGCCTGTCCCGCGGTGACTGGCCGCCCAGCGAGGCACCCCGTGGCCCCCGGACCCCGAGTCCCAGCAGATGGAGCACGGGGCATCGGCGACCAAGCCAGCAGTCTGACCCGTGCCCTGGGCTTTGAAGAGTTTACAGGAAAAGAAGACTGTGACAGCTCTGTTCCTTTCTCACCCTGATCACAGAGCGAAAGGATAATATTTTTGACAGGCAGGGTTAAATAAAATATAATATGAAAACTACGCCTCCTTGTTTTCATTTCTTTAATGTGGCCACCAGAAGCCCAGCGTCTCACATGTGGTTCCCATTAGATTCCTGTCCGACAGTGTCTGTCTGGGAACCACCGTAAAAGTCTCCACCTCCCGCCGGCTTTATGAGAATCATGCACAGTCCACACGTGTGGACACGTGGTCTGGGAGCTCGCGCGCTGCTCCCTAGGAGGGTCTGGGGGAAACGGGCTGGATTCTTGTGTTCTTGGGTTCCTCTGGTTTCCCTGTGACAAACAGTTCAGTAGAGAAAGATGTGAGATGGCACATGGTCTAGAATTACTTTCCTGCCCAGATTCAGCACTGAGTGCAGACCCCATCTGAATGATGACAGAGGCCCACAGGACACGTGTGTGCGCCTGCCTGTGCGTGTGTGCCCATGTGGGGCACCATGGAGCGGAGCTCAGACCGAGAGTGCTCGGCGCTCTCCCGGCAGGGAGAGTGCTCACCCGGTGCCGAGTGCTCACCCGGCAGGTGAGCTGTCTGAGGAGGAAGTGACACCAGTCAGTAGTCAGCCAGGGGCCCCGAGAGCACCGGGAGCGGAGGAGGAGAGGCCAGCGGTGAAGAGGACAAAGACTCCCCCCTCCCGGCCTCAGGTACAGCCACAGCTATGCAGACAGGCAGCTGGTGGGCTGACCCCACAACACACCCCCACCTGGCAGCTTCCCACCACTAGGTGCAGGCCCACGTCCGGCCAGAGTGGGCATCTCTGCTCCTTCTACTGCACAGCGAGGGCCGAGAGGCCGAGCTCCCCCGATGTCACACGAGGATGGGGACGGGACGCAGATCAACAAAGCAGGTCTCCCTCAGTCTTCCTCCTGGTCACAAACCAGCCAGCCAGCCCACGTGGTCCCCATGTCCACCGACCTGACGCTGGTCCCTAAACACCCCACCAGGGGGAGTGCCCAGGCAGCCCACATGGAGCCGGGCCCAGGATGGAGGGACTCCGTGACGGTGCCGGGGGCCACAGACAGAGACGGTGTCCCACATGCAGTCCTTTGAGACAGATGTGTTACCTCAACAGGGACACATCATGCCCTGCACCATGTGACGCCACACAGGGACAGGGACCATGTGTGTTGTAATGGCAGGAGCCCAGGTACCCCGAGGGCACAGGGCTGACAGAGGTGGCCCCCCAGTTTCTGTCCAGGCTGCTGGGCCTCCTGCCCCCGCTGGGTCACAGTGCAGAGGGGAGAAGGCTCCTCCCTGTGCACCGGGCCAGCACCCCTCCTACAGTCCCCAGGGGAACTCTGAAAGAAGAGAGGGCTCCCCTCCATGCACACCCAGCCCCCCTTGCTTGCCTGACTCCCTCCCTCCACTGACACCCTCTACCCCGCCGACTGGGGCCGTGGCGTTTCCAGCCTGAGACAGCTGTGGCGAAGGACGTACTTTTCTTTGGGTGGCCACCCTGACACCCAAAAGGCATCCCTGGGCCACACGACCAGCCTGGCCCCCATCCCAGCCTTGGTCCTGGTGCAGGTCGGGCAGTCTGGCCCCAGTGACCCTCCAGGGAGGGGCTCGGGCCCCTGCAGAGGAGCCATCCAGCCCAGGTCTGGGGTCCCCAATGGTGCCAGGCCTGTTGGAGGAGGCAGAGGGGGTGGGACAGGCCTGCGCTGTTGGGGGCTCCAGGCAGGGGATGGAAGGATGGGCAGAGGCTGGGCTCTGAGGCTCCATGTGCCCAGACACGCTCCCCGAGCCACCGTCACACTGGCTCTGAGTTCCGTGTCTCTGACCGTCTTCGGGAACCCTTGGCAGGGCCCAGCACCGCAGTCCCAGAATGAAGACCACTGTGGGTTTGGAAGTGGGGAACAGGGATGGGTGGGAGCTGGGGCATCTCAGGCTGATGAGGGCTGACTCTGTTCCCCTAAAGCTGCTCCCTGGACTTCCACTTAAACTGGGGACTGCAGCCACTTGGAGACCGATTTGGTTCCAACAGGATCCCAGTCTGAAACGCAAATGCGCGTGCAGTGTGGAAAGGCCATCAGCCATCCACATGTTAGTGCAAATAAGCCCAGGGCTGCTTCTATCCCGACCTACCCTTCAGCTGCTGAACTGCAGTGGAGCTCTGAAGAGGTCAAGGGTCGAGGGCCAAGGGGTCAGTCAGGCCATGTGCGCTCCATCCTCCTCCTGCCTCGGGACCCGCTGTGGGAATCCCACCTGGTGCAGCAGGCTCTGTGGGGCGGAATAAGTTCCGAGTAGCAGGTAAGGTTTTGCACCTGGTAGCTTGTAGTTGGAGAGCTTCCTGCCCCTCTTTGGAAGCTTCCTGCAAGAGCCAAACACTTCTAAAGAACAGTGTCTGCAAGATGTGGCTGTCACAGCAGCCACAGAGGTAAGCACAGAGTTCATGAGGACGCAGTGCTCCAGGGTGTGGGATGCAGATCGTTGTGTTGATGTCCTGGGCGGGCCCCAACAAGGTGTCTTGAGCTGGGGCTTCAACAGCAGAAATGTATCACCTCCCAGTCAGAAGACCAGGCATCTGAGGTCAAGGGGTCGCAGGGCCAGGCGCACTCTGAGGCTCTAGGGGAGGGTCCGTCCTGCCTTGTCCTTCTGGGGACCCCGGTGTCCCTGGGCCCTGTCCCCACCTCCCTCAGTCCTGAAGGGAGGAGCCATGGCTGTCCCCACGCTCCCAGACGAGGAATCTGAGGCTCCAAGCACCCACTCCTCACAAGCGCAGACCCTCCCCTAGGAGCTGGGGGCCCGTGAGGACAGCCAGACCCAGGCCCGCAGAGGCCCCTGTAGATGTGCCCCCACAGCAGAGGCCTCCCACCCAGGGGGCTGACAGTCTGCCTCCCTCCCTTTGGAAAGTTAAATCCTGGAATTGCCAGTCCCCACAAAGGGCACCTACTTCCCTGGGAACCCAGCAGGGACCTGCCCAGCCTGTGTGACCAGCAGATGGACACACCAGGTAAGGAAACCAAGTGGGAGACCGTCGGGACGGTGGTGCAGAGCCCGACACCTCAGGACTGGTGATGCATCTGTGCAGCGACCTCGCGAGCCGTGGCTGCAAACTCCCGACACAGTCACAGAGGCGCAGGGGTGCTGAGCGCGGCAGGAGGCAGGGCTGGCTCTGCTGTCTCCACGAGACTCACCCCCCCTCGTCTGCTGATGATTCCCGGGCCTCACGGCTCCCTTGAGCTCTGCCTAGTGTGGGCTTTTCAGTTGGGACGGGTCTGTGTCCTGCTGTGCGGTTGCACATCCCCGTCCCTGGGGCCAGTGCGGCTGCCTCCCTTGGGGGGAGGGGGAACAGCAGAGCCCATGGGCCCCTCTGTGAAAAGTCGCTCCGTCCTGTCTCCTAGAGGAGAGGAAGCTGGACCCACAGGATGCCCCTGGGACACTGGACACCAGGGCCACGAGGCCTAGGGAGTCTGGTGTCCCTCAAGGGTGAGGTCACGGACGACCAGCAGGACGGAGCTTGGGACCGGACTCAGTGTGTCCTCACCCCTGTGACCAGCACACGGTGCCGGTGCCTCAGTGTGGCGTGTGTCCCAAGGCCGGCGCCTCGCACTGGAGCCGCCGAGCATCCCCCTTGATGGCCCAGGGGGCTCCATGGAGCCGGCACCAAGCACACCCCTCGTGGCTCTCGGACACGAGTCTGCCCAGTGCCGTCGGAGCACCAGCCACCTGAGCAGCCCCATATCCCCCGAGGGCTCCTGACAACAGTGCTCAACAACCATGAGAAACCCGAAGGAAACTGCCACTTTCTGTCCTCGGTGACACGTTTTCTGTAAACTCCCCAAACCGCCCCCTCTCTCTGGGAACCTCCACGTGCCACGCTGTGATGGTGCCCCCTCAGGACCTCTCCTCCCGGAACACGTGGCCTTAGGCCTCGCCCCACACCGAGCACCCCCCAAGGTCCCCCGCAGGCCCCGACCACGGCCTGTCTTCCCTTGGGGACAGTTCACGGCACCTGGCCAGCGGGTGAGAGTCTGAAGGCACAGGGCCCCCTTGCTCTGAGGCACCCACGCCGTCCTGGCATAGGGGCCTCTTGTCCAGCAGGTCCTGCTCTCTCCTTCCCACTTTTAAAGCCACAGGCACATCCCAAAGGCACAGCCCCAATCTCGGCATTTCAAATGTCTGCGGCATTCATGGGGCCTTGTGGCCGCATCCACAGCCAACCTGTGTTTACCCGTGGTCCCCACACGCCCACCGTGGGTTGTGGACATGCCCCCCACCCCATAGAACCATCTGCACCCCCCGCCTGCGAAGGCCCCGCACCCCACACTCAGAGCACGGGGTTCGGGGAAGACGAATCCGCCCCCTGTCCCACCACAGTGAGGGTGTCCAGAGCACAGAGGTTCCTCCTGGTGCCAGGGCTGCCGCACGGGCTGCTCGTGAGATGCGGTGGCCAGCCCTATGGAGGGTGCTGGTGCCGGGCCGGCATCAGCACCACCTGACCCTCACTGCAGGCCTGGCCAGCAGGCCCGGTGCTGCTCATGGGAGCTCTGGGGTCCCCCCCCGGAAAGCGAGCCCTGTTCTGCGGCCGCCCCTCAGCTTCTGGGCTTGGCAGACTTGACGTGAGTTCCTGGCGACCCAGACGTGTCGTGGCCAGAAGCCACACGGGACAGGGTTGGTGGTGGGGAGCCGCGCGTCACCGGCGCAGACAGGCTGAAATTTACAGCAGTGACCTGGGCCTCATCGGGCCCCTGTGACAGGGTGTCGAGTGAACGGCTGCTCAGTCACCCGCACGCTGGGCCAGGTTGGGCGGATGAGGGAACTCACGAAAGGTCAGACAGTAGGAGTTTGTCTAGACGCTCTGTTTTGGATCCCACGCTTGGCGTCTCCGTAGCAACCCTCGCAAACACCACTATTTCAGCTACAGTGTGAAGGGCGTCCTTCTCCCTGTCATTGGCTGGAGCCTCTGCCCGCTGACCCTGTTTGGCCACGGCGTTGGCCCCGGGGCCCCAATCTGGAGGCGTGGGGAGACCCCCGGGGAGTCCCGTCCCCTCTGGGCCCCTCTGGCGACACCCAGCTCTGGGAAGGATGCTGGTGTGGGAGGACGCCAGGCCTTCGAGAAGTTTGTCCAAGGTCCCCGGGAAACATGCCCAGAAGTAGAAGTGGCTTATTTTCCCTCTGGGCCTGGCGGAAAGGCTGGTTTACGGTCCGTCCCTCCGTCATTTCTCCTGGGTTTGAAGCAGACCGTCTGAGAGCCGAGGAGGGGACATCACACATGTGACTGAGGTGTCACTGGCCAAGTGCCGCTAGGAGCTGAGGACCCGAGCATGGAGGAGAATGCAGGGCAGGGAGCCGGAGACGGGGAGGTCCCAGCGGCCTCTCATCTCCTGCCCGGTGGTTCTCAGCGTCCGGGTCTGCCGCCTTCCAGTGAGCAGAGGTCCGGGTGCTGCCCCGCACCCCCAGGGCACAGGACACCCACCACTGAGCCGTCCAGCCGAACGGCTGTGACCTGCTCTTCAGAATAGGGCCCTGCAATGAAAGAGAAAACAGCCTGACAAGGGAAACGGTCCTGCAGGGCTGGCTGTGTTTCTGGCATTTTCACTATTACTGTTTTTACTGCTACCAGACTCCCTCCGCGCCTCTCCCCCAAACCGGCCTGCCCTGGACGCCTTCCCGTGGGTGCCTGAGGAGGTCAGTGGGCTCACCACCTGCCAACTCGAGAGCCAATGGGCACCCGCACCGCCCGCCCCACTGACCCGATATGTGAGCGAGCGCCGGGTACACGTGAGCCTGGTCACTTGAGGAAGCAGTCTGCATGCCGCCATCGGGAAGCCCCAGACCTAAGGCCTGGGCTCGGTCCCACTCCCCACACTCGGTCCCAGCAGAGTGCTCAGGGACCCGGTTCCAGTTAGTGACTGCCACTTGTCACAGCCCAGGGCTCCCTGCGTGTGGCAAGCGTCAGAGAACTGGTCCCCAGAAGCCCCTCAGGCCCGGCCCCTCTGTGGGTTCCCTCGGGGCACTTCAGGCCAGGATGTAGGGAAAAGTCCGATTCCCTTTTGAAACCACGAGGGCGTGGGAACTGCAGACACTCCACAGGCCACGGGGCGCAGGCCTTGTGGGTGAGCCGCAGGCGCCTCAGCCCTGGGCCATGGAGCCGGGGGTGACTGTGCATGGCGGGCACTCTGCAGCCCCGGACCAGTGTCTGTGCACAAACTGCAACCTGCCGGCCTGAGCCTGGAACCCACAGAAGGAGATCAAGACCGAGGTTTGAATCCAGGCACACCTGGCAGGTGACCCACAGGACACTGTGGGGTGAGGAGAGAACGGGAGGGAATGGAGGCCAGCTCGTCAAGCAGGTGACCTGCGCAGGGACAGAGCTTCTTCTGAGCAGCCCCTGGAGGCAACACAGAAACTGCTGCTGTCAGGTGGTGGCAGGGTGCAGGTGGTGGGGTGGGGGCGGGGCCAGGGCCTGGCAGGGGTGGGGCCTGGGGAGGGAGAGGTGCCTGGGCCTGGTTGGGGGGGGCTGGGGGGGGCTGGGGGGGCCCCCACGGGGGCTGTCCCCTCTGTGCTGGTGCCAGGGTCCCTGTGTCTGCTGCCATGCCCAAACACACCCTCTGACCTAGGTGAAGACCACACAAGTTCCCCTGATGATCACTGCCCTCAGGCCACAGGTTGCCTGGAGGTCACTAAGGAAACATTGAAAAAATAGATGCAGACTTTGGGCTTAAAACAGTAAGACATCTCTGTCCTTCATGCTCCCCGAGGTCCCTTGGAAACAACAGGGGCCTAGAGAAGAGGAAAAATAAACACTGTTCTTGACTGCAGGCAGCGACGCAGGTAAGAGAGCCCATGAGGTCACCAGAGACACAAGGATGGGGATGGCCCAGCGAGGGTGCTGCGGGGGTCACGGGTGACAGGACTCCCCTCCCCCCCAGAGGTCTGTCCCGCCCCCGGCCGGGCTGCCCTCTGTGCCAGGGCGAAGCCGCACGGTGTGCGCAGAGGGACTGGGGAGGGGCCGCGCCAGAGGGCAGGAAGCTGACGTCCATTCCGGAAAGGCCTTCGCCGGCCTCTGCCAGAACTTCTCGCCGACAGGACTGCAGAGAGCTCCGCGATGGTCGACCGTGGTCGGGAACCCAATGGCTCTGCGCGGAGAAAGCGCGACAGTCGAGGGAAAAGGAAACAGGAGACACCAGCGGTGGCGACCACTCATCCTCAGGGAAGCGCCTGAGCACGCGAGAGCGAAGGAGGCCAGCGCCTGCGGGGCTGGGGGCACCGCGGGAAAGGAGGACCTCGGGCCACCACCGTCCCTGCAGAGCACAGATCGAAAGCCTGTGCAGGGACGGGCGAGCCACGCTGCGCAGTTCACTGGAAAGAGCAGACGACATGGTCACACGGATCTACTCCGGGACGCGGGGCGGGGCAACCTCCGCCAGCCGGGCACGTGACTCGCCCCGTCCACAGCGTCCGAAGGCACAGAAGCACGGGGATGAAATTCAGCACCCGGTCGTGAGCCGCAGTCTGCACCTCGGGTGCAGAGAGAACTGCCTCCGCCAGTGAAGGCCGCCGGCCAGGAGCGCGCGGCTGACACCTTCTCCCCAGCCACCGGCCACAGCTTTTCCTGAGATCTAGACCAAGGCAAGGTTGCCCACTGTCACCAGCTATTCAGCACCGTCCTGGAGTCCCAAGAAGCCACAACCTCCCCAGCAGGTCACTGGGCCACCCCAGTCTAACTGGGCAGGCTGCCCACACACACACGACTCAAGTCCCCAACACTGGGCTGAGGTCAGCAACAACTGTCTTCGCTGGTGGTCTGTTTCACTGGCTTTGAAAACATTTTGTTTTCTCCTTCCTTTGGGGACAAGCCCGAAGAGGCAGGCCTCCCAGTGGCAGAGGGACGTCGACCTGCGTCTTGACTCTCGGGTCTGCCTATCTCCCGTGGCGGGCACAGCTGCGTGGCAGCACTGGGCACCAGAGGGGCCCCTGGGCATCAGCACCTCTGGTACTTCTGTCCTTTCCCTGGCCCTCACACTGGTTTCTGTCCAGGTGCTGAGGCCTGTCCTTCCTTTTGTCCCTCTGCCTGCCCGGTGCCTCTCCTGGCCTGGCTCCTGGCATCTCTCAGTAGGTGGGCCAGTCAGGGAGGATGAGCTCACCAGGGCTGGGCGTCCTCTCTGTCGGATATAAGATGCCATGCTGGTGTTTGGTTCCCCACGTCCAGGCCCAGACCTCCTGCCCTCGAGCCTCTGTCCCTGCTTCCAGGTCTGGGGCCTTGCTTAGCAGGGAGTGGTGAGAAACAGGGCTCAGCCACTTCCACAGGCTGAGGTGGAGCCTGTGTTTTTGAGAACATTTCATCCCTATTTGGAACAAGTAGGCAGAGACACATGCGGCCGTGCCTGACCAAGAGGAGTCCATGGGAACCTGCCGTCCACCTCAGCTGCAGGAGGCCCAGGCCACCAGTGGCTCTGACATTGGCCCGCTCTTGAGGGGTGTGGCCAGTCCCCACGCAGAGCCCTGCCTTCGGAACCGCCTGCTGCAGTGCAGCGCAATCCCAGTGAGGGTCCAGTTGGTTCGGTCCTGTCTCCATACTCAAAGTCTGAGTTACCACCTGTTCCCTGACGGTCAGGACAAGGGGGAGGGCCTGTTTTTATAAGTTCACAGCCCAGATGCAGGGAAGGCTGCCCTGGGTGGACAGATGGACACTCTGTCCTGGTGGACCCTGCGCTGTGTGAGGCTGACGTGGGCCCTCAGCCACCACCCACCCTTAGGGCCAGGGACCCCTGCCTCCTGTGATGCCCCCTCCTCTGCTGGTTTCCCGACCCCTCGTCCATTGTGGGGGAGCCCCCACCTGCGCCCATCCTCCTGGCTCTGGCAAAGGAACCCAGGTTTTCACTTCAAACCATCCACTGAAGAGATGGGTGGGAGGCAGAGGGTGGGGGTGGGCACAGTGCAGAGACCCTGAGCTCCAGGGTGCCAGCTGGCACGCTGTGCCAGGCCCTGCAGGGAGGAGGCCAGCAAGGAGAGCCAGAGTGGCCCATGAGGGGGCTACCTGTATGTGCATGTGTGTGTGGTGTGTGTGCCCCTTCCCTGCTCTGCTGGGACTGTTGGCTCCGCAGGGGTCTGGCCCGTCCACCCAGCAGCCGCTCCCTGCTCTCCAATGGCATTGGACGCCTCCCGGGCACTGAGACCCCAAAGCTCTGGCACCCCCCAAAGGGCCGCCTCCATATCGTGCATCACTGAGGCTGAGAACCACAGCACAGCAGGTCCTGGGGCCATACCTGGTTAGTCACAGTGTCCCAAGAAGCCCTGAGACCCTGAGGCTTCCCCACATTGGCCCTGCCCACGCCCCCACAGGCTCCTCTGCCAGGGCACAGGAGCCCCTGCAGCCCCCACCCCTTTCCCCTGAGAGGGCTCGAGGGCTGAAGGATGAGGCTCCCTGCAGAGGCTGCCCCCAGCTGGGGGCCCAGAGGGGAGGCAGGAACGTGGGAGGAGGTGGGACCTGCCGAGACACGGCCAGCCCTCGGCACACGGCCCGGCCTTGCCTCTGCCGTGGGAGGCAGTGTCGTAATGGAACCACCACTGCTCAGCCACTAATTAGCAGTGACCTTGGCAACATCCCTGGCCTCAGTTTCCTTTCATAAAATAAGGGGTGGGGGAGGTGGTGACTGGCTAAGGGAGAAGCCAAGCGTGGGGCGGGCGTCACTACCCAGAGAAACGGAGTACCGAGAACAGTGACGTGTTTGCTCAGCAAACTCCAGACAGACCTCGGCCTGTGTGCAAGCTGTGGGCTCCACCCGGCCACGGGGCCCTGGGGGCTGGCAAGCCTGCCAACGCCCTGCCAACCCCCCCGCCATAGCTGGGTGTGGACCCCCATGCCACCAAAGTGAGCCCAAGGACCCCCAGCCCAAACCCTCACCCTCCCAATGGCCCTGACAGGAGCCTGGAGGTGGGGGGTCTGCTCACAACTGCCCTGACACCCCTTCTCTGCCCCAGAAAATAGCACCACAGGCTGGCAGGGGGCCAGGTGGCCTCACAAATGCTGCCAGAGGCCCAGCACAGATTGCCATGGACGTTGCTGGCCACAGCCCACCAGGAGCTTCCATGTGGGACAGCGCAGCCCATGTGTGTGGCGGGTCCCTGCCACCGGGACAGAGCTAGGGATGAGGGCGCCCCTCTCTGGGCAGGGCTGGGACGAGGGCCTCACAGGCTGCGGGTCCCGCCTTCCACCCACCCTCAGACCGCAGCCTGGGCGTGGAGCTCTGGGACAGCCCAGCCACGGGCGCAGGGGCCACCATCTACATGGCTCCTGCATGCTGTCCCCCTTTCCACATGTGGGGACGTCAAGGGGCACATGCAGGGGGAGTGGTCCCGGGGGTCCTTCTGGGAGAGCACGGGGGTGGTGTGGGACAGCGTTCCCACGAGACCTCGGTCCTTGCTGCATGGCATCAGTGCCTCACTGGGGGGCGCGCGGTGCCTCCTTCTCTAACTGGATCGCTCCCCAGAGAAGGAAAAGGACCCCAGAACCTGCCGCAGGCGGCGCTGGGAACCCAGGTCATAAGCAGCACTGACCCGGACACAGGTCCCCAGCATCCCGGCTGGGCACTGCCCCTCCCCCAGCACTCCCCGGCCACCTCCCTGCTTGTCCTCTTGCCCCATCCCGCTCATGCCCGGCCTGGAGGCCCCCGCTGGGTAAGCCGGGTGCATGCCTGGTGGTGTCCGCACGGGGCACTCAGCCTTGTCTGTGGCATCGCCTCTCGGGTCAGCTCCCTCCTTCCCGCCCCCGCTCCTTAGATGAGGCTCGCCCAGCAGTACCTCAGGGCCAGGTGTCCGCAAGGAGCCCTCTGTGTGGGGGCGTCCTCAGGAGTCTGTGGGAGCCCCCAGCCCTCGGATGCTGCAGAGGCTGCAGGCCCCTCAGGTGCTGCATGTCTGAGCTTCTGTGGGTGCTGGGCTCTTCCATCCAGGCTCTGCCAGGGGGCAGCTGCTCCGTCCCCGAGGGCCTCGCCAGGGTTGTCACCGCCACCCCTGCTCAGCTCCCATGTGTGGATGCTGGCCTGTCCCCAAGGGAGTTCGGGGCTCACTCGGTGGGATCGTGTGCACCTGGTGGGTGGACGGAGGGAGCAGGCAGCTGGTCTGCGGTTCAGCGATGCGGGGACAGCCTGGGGATGCGAGGCACACAGGGTGGCAGGAAGAGAGACAAAGGAGATCTGCCCAGTGGCCGAATCATTTAAATCAGATTTTTTTTAAAAATCAGGAACCCATAGCAAATGTAAGGCAATCTGTCCCAGCAAGGAAGGGGCACCCGAGACGGGGCTGCCTTCACAGTGCCTGCTGCAGCCCTCATCCCCAGCAGGAAGCTGATTCCTGGGGAGCTGAGCCCCTGGCGGAGGCTGGCAGAGCAGGGCTCCCTCCAGGCGTGCAAGGTCAACAGGAACACCAGGCCGCTGCCTGGCTCCTCGTCCGTTCGTTGTGGAAGCCCACTGGTGAGCAGGGGCTGCTGATCTCTGGCCCTCTGACCACATCACAAAGCAGCTCATCAGAGGCGACCCCTCTTCAGGGGCCTGGGCAGGCCATGGCGACCCTCCTTCCAGGAGGGAGTCCCCCTCCCTGTCCCTGTCCCGGACACACCCTCACGGCAGGCAGAGCAGGCCCAGCTCCTACCTCCAGGGGGAGCCAGAGAGCCAGTGGAGTTTGCATTATTTTGTGGGATTTTTTTAAACCACCGAGGAGTTTCTAAGGTGAAACTGGGAAGTCCCAACAGCCCGCATGAGCCCCGCGCCATTCTGGAATGTTCCCTCTGAAGGACATACCAGGAGGAACCCGTTGAACATAAAGCTAGAGGTTCCACAGTCATTTCCATAATTGGCCAGGAAAACTAACCCTCAGGAGGGCGAAGTTTTGTTTGAACTGTGCCTTATTCCACAAGAATTTCATTAGGGCAATTATATTTTAATGAACGTGGCTGATGTGGATGGCCCTGTGTTTTGCAATAGGTCGGATGTGCCTCGGCAATTAGCAGCCTGCAAATGAGCCAGGGGCCGGCTGCAGGGCGCGCGATGTTTTCATTAAGGAGTTACAAATAGTCCATTAATCTTCTTCCAAACACCCGGCACCTCGCACGCATTCCTCACTGCGGGGCCGGGGCCGCAGAACCGCTTCAAGGAAACACAGCACCTGCAGGAGGCGGCTTGTCGGTGTGTGACTCGGGCGCCATCAAAACGCCCGCGTGCGATGC
>PVKM010031264.1:0-16891 GCA_004027735.1 Carollia perspicillata | reverse complement strand
TAAACATTTTATTTTTAATTAAATTATATGTTCTTAAAAACAGAAGTACACACAAATCCTAAGTCATGTGTAGGGTGTGAAAACTTCTGACACTGTGGGAGCTTTTTACACCTTTATCAAATGCCTGTCTTTTTGAAAAGTTCACCTCGAATCACACAGAGGTAGTTAGTCCATGAAGGGAAGGAGAAAAGTCAAATTAGAAAAGTTGAGAACAGCTGATGTGTAAGTTTGAAAAGCTGGATATATTCAGATCAGCAGGCTTGGAGGAATGATACTTACAGAATGTTAAAGGAATTTTTGTATTATTAAATATTGTATTTCTGTGTTTCTTACTTTTAAGAATGTTCAAAAAAGAGAATGGCTCAGATTATTATAAAAAGTAGGGAAAATGCCTTTCTTGAAAAGGGAAGGCTGGGTGCAGGAGAGGATGACCATGATAATGATATGTTCTTCAGTTTCACTTTGACAGTAAGACACCCGAAATAATTTTCAATGATCTACTTTGAATTACTGAGAATTATGTAAGTTTCTGAGCATAAACAACCAAATTAACATGTGGAGTTTTTCTGCATCCTTTCTACAAGTTTTCTTAGCTTGGCATCATTGTGATGCCAAGCTTGCTCTCAGAAGGGTAAATCTTCGCAGCTCAATTTAAACTGAGGTAGGTAATTGAGGTAACAAGAGATGGAACATTTTTGAGACTGACTTCAGTATTTAATGGTTTGGTTCAACGATGGGACCTAATGGTTCAGATGTGGGGCTCTGAAGTGAGACATGCCTAGAGTTTAATTCCAGGGGGTGACTTTGGGGGAACCTCACTTATGTTCCACAGGTACATCCCGCATAAAACAGAAACGATTGTTCTTATCTCACAGGTTTATTTTGAGGTCAAGTGAGAACCCAGGCACAGGAAGACCTATAGAAAAACTTTTACTCATACACAGTTTTATTTAATAGTCCCTCTCAAACAATTTCAAAGTTTACATTTATAAATTTTACTTTTCAATGATTTTGTGCAAATTGATAATAACATTAGTAAAGATCTGAATAGTTAGATAACTTCCATTATGTTTATGCTATTTGTTGTTTGTTTTTCCCTACCTAGCATTAAAAAAATTAATAGACCTTATTTTTAGAGTAGGTTTATGTTATAGAAAACTTTCTGTTAGTTTTTGAGCAATGAATTTTTTATCCTTTGATTTAATTGAGTTAGACTAAGAATACAAATAAGTGCATAATTGTACCTACTCATTACAATTGTGTGACTAGATAGATAGTTACTTTGTCAACTATACACATATACATACACACATACAACTTGAGTAACTTTACTTAAAAAAGTTGCGTGTACCAGCAAACAACACTTTCATACTTATTCTTGACATTGCTGTAAAATAACGTTGTACATTAATACAATTTCAGATTATCTGGTAATAAGTTTAATTATAAATTAAATTTTCATTGAACGATCACATCAGCATTCTCATTTACTAGTAGGTTTTGAGCAAGAGTGCTCTGCTCTACAAGTGGCCAGGTAGCAAGCAAATTGCTTATTGGTCTCTGATCTTGGGGAAGACTGTCTTTACTGATTCTGACAAAGATTTTTGAATCCTGTTACCTAAAAACAGGATAAATGTCAAAATACTTTCGGAGGAACTCTAGAAATACTATTGTACTATATAATACTTGAAAAATACTACTCTCTACCCTACTGTACCTAAATGAAGAATGCCAACTTATACTGTCACATTGTATCATTACCGTAGTTTATTGTGTTATTATGTATGGTCACTATCTGTAGTGTCACTACACAAGTATGAAATGGATTCTTTAGCAGTCCAATTAGACAAGGTAATTTTTTTCAACAAAATAAGATTTATTTATGTCCTTGTGTTGGTAGTTTTTCTAACACCATGTAATTTGTTTCTACCACTACTTATCCAATAACTTGCTGCTGCCTAGCTCATTGACCTGAGTGCCGATGTGTTAGAGCATTCTATTCCACTGTCACAGAGGCCCAGTTTCTAACCAGTGCTAACCTGCACCACCATTAAAATGTTGTAGCCAGATCTTTACGACAATTTAGTCAATGTTGAGTCCTAACCAGTACCATCGTGTTCACCGACAGTGATGTCATATTGATTCTAAGTGCTTTGTCTATGCAATGGTCATGATCAGTTACTATTGAAACTCAGCTCACAGGAGGCTCTTACAGCCCATCTTCCAGTGAGACTCATCAGCCCCAATGTCAGTGCTTCACAGAGCCCATTTCCTGTGTTGGCATTTCTCTTACATGCTAAATATCGGGTTGTTGGGGGTGGAAATTGCCACTGGGGTCACAAGATCATGTAGTCCTGACTGAAAATTTAAGATGAACTCTTCAGAAAATAAGAAAATTGATTGTTAAAATGAGAACAAGTTTTGAGAGATGTAAGTAGGAACAACTACATACCTCAGGGTCATCATAGATCATAGAATAGCATGAGAAAATCAGTCACTAGTTATTATTTAAACAAACTTAGAGGACACTGAGATACATAAAGTCAGAGAACTATTTTTTTTCTCAGAAAGGATCTTGGTGTTCTTTGAAGTCTTTTTATGATTTAAAGGTTGATAGGAATATGAGAAGTTCTCCTGGAGACTTCTGACAATTTCATTTTGAGATAGTTTGGTTGTTATTGGTTTTGAACCCTTATGTTATAGACTCTTGTTTATTTTTATCCCAGAGAAATTCTCACATTTATGCTGTAGATCTAGTGATTTATAATAGGACAGTATCTAATTATTTCTGTTCCTTTATTTTATTGTTTTATTGTGATTTATTGAACCAATATAACTAAAATAACTAGTCAAAGATCAGTAACATGTCTAAGACATAGCTGTCTATATTTTTGTATGTCTAGTTAAATGATTTCCTGAAGATATTATCAGGGCTTTGCATTCATTTGAGTTTCCTGAGAAGCAGAGCTCAAGAAGGGATTAAACATGCAAGAGATTTATTAGGGAAAATGCTTATGAAACATAAAGTCAAAAGAGAAGAATAAGAGCAGAAAGAAAGAAACTCAGACTGTAATGCAGGTCTGATACTTGTGAAAGAAGAGGGGAGGAAGGAAGTTTGGGTAAGAAGAGGGCCAAGACTCTTCAAAGAATATTTTAACTAGGATCATAGGGAGTCTTTAAACAAAAGCCTCAGAATACAGTAGTTCTACTTCACTGGAAAAATGGGCCTGCGCTAATATCCCTGCTGTGCTCAGTCATTGTTGAGAGCAGCCCAGGAAAAGCAAGACCTGGGTGCAAAAATGGGGGTGGATCCAGAGGAAAGACAGCTGAGGCTGTCGGAGAACTGTGCCCGCGGTAGAGTGCATCACACCCTGGGAGGCAGTGAGGTATCAGAGGGAAGGTCAGATCTGAATTCGTATCCTGGCTCTGCCACTTGGAAGTTTCCTGAATTTAGATAGCTTTGGTTACTCTCACTGTAAAATGGAGAAATTAGTGCCTATACCAGTTATTGTAACAGTTAAACACATGACGGGGAGAGCAGGTGGGGGAAAAAAGAGTTTAGGAGTTTCTAAGATACAGACATAAATGTAAATAAATTTAGGAGCAGTAGAAGAACATAGTGGTTAAGAGCCAGACCCTCTGGATTGAACTCCGGAGTCCACTCTTCATTAGTTGCATGATCTTGTTTCAAAATCTCTGTGTTTTTCTTCTTACCTGGTACATGGAGATAACAGGATCATTGTGAGAACTAAATAAGTTAATAAATGTTTAGAGCCATGTCTGGCAGGCAGTAAGTACTGCCAATGTGAACTTTTAATGCTATTATTACTTCGACTATGTTTATTCAAATGCCTGTTCATTTGAATTTTCTCATTTTATAACACTGAGTTCTTATTTTTACGATAATCTTTATTTACTTCGACCTCTTCTCCTCTCTTCTAAAACTGCTTCTTATCTGTGAGTGACTTCTTGTGGGTTTATCCGAGATTCACTTTAAAGGGAAGGTTTCTTGAGCTGGTGGTAAGCTGGAACACAGAAATGGAGCGTTTTCAAGAGTCATTCCCTTTGATCTGCCCTCTGTACTCTGGCTTTATCGGCTGACCATCCCCCCTCGTGTTTTCTCAGTTTGACTCTACAGGAAATCAGCCTAGATAGGGATGTGACAGGCAGGTAAGATGAAACTTCAACAGAGGACCACCAAGCTGCTTGTTGGAGTGATTTTATGCTTCAAAACTCATGCCCCATGCTGGTTTCTCATTCATTCCTCTTTTACTTTAATGTAAAAGCTTAGCAATTTTGAGCTAGTCAGTAGGGAATGGAATTTTGAGTAGGTAAAATTTCTGATAAGGTGTGATAAAAGTAAAATCACAACAGCAATGGATTTCTCTTCTTCAAGAAAAGATTTCAGAGGAGGGTTTCTAAAAAAAATTATTTGTTTACTTTTTAAATTCATTTTTCTTGGTACTTTCAACCCATCTTGGGGAAGTTAGTTCTCATGCTCATCCTTGAAGAGATGATTAGGTTGAGGTGACATGCCAGGCCTCAGAAACATGCAGAATGTGATATGCTGATCTAGAGGGTAATGACTTGAAGCCATAACTCATTCTCCTTTTTCACTCAGCTGTAGCAAGAGTTTGGACTCTGCAGGCCAGGACGACACCCTGGAGTACAGCTTGCAGACTGCAGTTACATCGAGCTCATAAATGGCTCAGTTGGCATCTCAGGCAGGGAGTATATGAACCAGGGTTGGATGCTAATGATTTGATGTCTAGATGTGAGGAAGGGAGGGAAGGGGGTTCAAAGCATCAGCAATAGCTGATTGTAAAGGAAGACAATAGCAAGGGAGAGAAATTAAAGAGAAACACAGCAAGATGACAAGGAGAGTTGGAGTGGGGAGTATCATTCATCTCCCGTGAAAGCCCCCACAGCAGAAAGATGGATTAACGCTGTCAGAGCCGTTATCCATCCCATCAGCTTTATTATATGGTAGAAAGCTACCTGTCACTATCTTGGCTGCATGCGGTGATACAATCCTGGCACCTTTTCCCCAATGCATTGAAAACATTTTCTAGGTTTTTTCTTTGAGGCAGCTTTAATGTTTGTTTCAATCACAGGTAGATCCATCATATACATTTAATTTAAAAAGTCATAACAAGCAGAATTTCTGTTCAACATAAAGAGTGCATAAAACAAATGCCACTATTTATCAAGTGTAATGCATTTTTGTAAAGGCCTTCTAGGAATAAAGAATAAAAATCCAATGATGGTCTTACAATAAATATTTAATACTTTATTGCGTATTTATGGTATAATCTTGCCTTCCCACAATATATGGCTGTTCAAAGATTTAAATTGTGGTCATGTGATTTACTTGCCCGGAAATGGCAGTAGTGATCCATTTCCATGTTCAGCTATACAAAAAATCACCTCCCACCAAAATGAAACTAAGTACCAAAATTACTGGGATTTTCAATTCTGTTTTCTAATGCAAAATTATTCACTTTAAATCCTTAAATTAAATTGTTCCTAATCATACACAGTCTGATATTTACCAAAAGTGTTGTCATGGCAGCTTTCCAAAGACCCAAAAATAAACATTTTGCTCTCCTGGAAGCAATAATATAGTTCAGAACAAATCTATACATGCAATAAGTTTTGCAGAAGCCATGGGGAATGAATTAAAATGGGAATTTGATAAAATGACGATTAACACTTAGGCAAGGATCACTGAATCTTTAAGGAAGGAGTCAGATCAATAACCCTTGCATTTACTGTGGAGGCCTTTTGCACTTTGACTGCAATTGGGTTAACTTTTTCTATCAGAGTTCAGTGTGATGCTGTCACTGTTCAACCAGAGGGAGACAGAACATGTGACTGAAATGATGCAGCCCTTTCCAACGAAGGTGCACACATTTCCTTAGATTTCTCAGCAGGAGCTACAAAACCCAACATTTTTCTCTTTGTTTCAGTTGCTAGGAAGCTGAGTTATAATTGTTATTAGTAGACTTCATGAGCCAGTTTTATTTTTCATTCTCTTATTCTGGGCTAATGGTTCAGTTGTCATGTATTTTCATTTTAATTCACATGGAATCTTTTTGGGGGACACATGTGATTTAAGTTTATGGGTGTGATGCAACAGTGTGATTGCGCTGGGCAATAATTCCAGCCACTCTCTTCTGTGATGATTTGTGGCTCTACCCCTATATTACATCACAAT
Organism: Carollia perspicillata; assembly: GCA_004027735.1. Lineage (NCBI taxonomy): Eukaryota > Metazoa > Chordata > Mammalia > Chiroptera > Phyllostomidae > Carollia > Carollia perspicillata. Next base: position 10,674 of record PVKM010031264.1, on the reverse strand, counting down.
TTTCTTAAAAAATAACAACCATAACATGAAAGTCATCTTAATCTTTTATAAAAAGATTTTATTGGTTTTATTTTTAGACAGAGGGGAAGGGTGGGAGAGAGGAAAGGAAACCCTCTCTCTCTGTGTTTGCCTCCTGTGCTCCCCCTACTGGGGACCTGGCCTACAGCCCACACATGTACCCTGACTGGGAATCAAATCGGTGAGCCTTTGGTTTGCAGGCCAGCACTCAATCCACTGAGCCACACCGGCCAGGACCACCTTAATCTTTTATTGGAACTATATGCAAGATGACTGCTTTCTATTTCTCAGTTAGGATGTTTTTTAATATAAAGTGTCCACATTGAGGCTATTTAAAAAATATAATTGTTTTCAGTTTGTTGCCTCTAACATTTCTTTTTCAACTGCTATGTTTGAGTCCTTTGCTCCAGGTCATGTTCTATCGAAAGTTCTATTGAAAGTTCATGGTCCACCACATGGTCTATTGCATAGCCTGTTGCAGATGGGTTACGTATATTTCTTAAGGATTCCATGTGAAGCGAAGTATTATTTAGTAAATCCTATTGCCACAATGGTTGAAAGTAATAGTATGTTATTGAAGTTCAATTTTGTTAAAGTGATACCTATTATGACAGTATTGGGTCCGAGCACTTTAAACACCACGTATGGAAATTAAAAACTAAATTTCTAAGGCCGAGTATGTATTGTTGCCGAATGTGATTAAGACATAGTTTTATCGATAATTGTTTCAACATATTTCAGTTGATTACTTATATCTACTTGATTGCAAGGGTATGCTGACAAACTCATAACTGAATATTAAAATCAATAATATAACTTTTAGGAGGGGTTGAATTTAACATACTTTTCTTTTTGTTTTTAACCTTTGGTTAGACTTACCATTGTAGCTGAAATTCAAGGCCAGTGTTCATGTGTTGGCTATATGAAATGACATGCAAGCTGAGCCAGCCCTGGGACTATCCGCCCCTCTTTGCTTCTGCTATTCTGTTCTGTGTCATGCAGGCACTGACTCCTGCAGTCTGCGGTTCCCAGGCTCCCATGACAACAGATTTGGCTAATGGGGGTCGCATGTGAGATATCAAAGGGAGGAAAAAGAAGAAAGCAGGGTGTACTCGCATCTTGTCTTTGGGTGTGTCTCTGGTACTGCTGCATCACCTCTGGTAGAGTACCCCCTTCTGCCCGGCACCCTGGGTTACTGTGCTCTGGAGGTTTACCTCATCCAGGGTCCTCCAGCCGCTGGTATCACAGGGGCTTCCTACTGTTACTTGTCTCTGGGCTGCCTCACTCTCCCTTGTTGGGTTGCTCAGCCTCTCCATCACCTGTGTAACCTATTTCTTGTGCTAAATATTCTCTGTTATAAAAACCTAAAGTGATTTTCATTTTCCAGGTAGAGCTTCACTAAATTGTAAGAGTCAGCAAAGATCCAATTAGCATGAAAATATTCTGTATATCAATGTTATTATAAGTTGTTTTTACATGCTTTTCAAATCAGCTTAAACATTTTTTCAACTTATCTCTTGTGCTCTGAGTGCCAGATTTCATGACTTCTGTGTCTTTGAGTAATACTCTATTTTATAAAAACCACAAAGACAGAATCAGGAAGAAAATAGCAAGAGGGTAAAGGAGGAAATAAGTGAACAGGACTCAAAAGCATGCAATATTTTTGAAAAGTAATTATAGAATTTAATAGGACTCTAGAGTATCTCATTTTTCCTAAAAGGGTTCAAGACGATATTAATTTTACTGTATTTTAATGTTACATGAGAAAAATGTGCCATGGTCAACTGACTTTTGGAAATGAAAGGTTCGCCAAAAGAACTAATTTTTTAAAAATAGCATTGCTCCAGAAAGTTTAATTTACTGATGGGCCTTGTGCAACCCCAGGAGGCTAACCTATTTCATTCCCTCTACTCACAGATATAGATTTCAGAATTTAATCATTTATTTATTCATTCAACAAATATTTATTGACTACTTACTTATACGTTAGGCATGAGGAATTAGGGATAATGATAGTAAAGAGAGCAGGAAATGAAACCATTTCTGCTTAATTTCTAGTGGGAAGAGAAAGACAACAAATAAGTAAACTATATAAGTTAGATGGTGATAAGTGCTAAAAAAACGATACAGCAAGGGAGAGGGATAGAAGGTGCTGAGGCAAAGGAAAAGTCTCACTTTTAAACACGGTGGTCAATAAAAAGGCCATTGAAAAAGAGGGGTAAGTCATGTGACTTTCAGATGGACAATCGTTCCACCCAGGTGGTACAGTAATTGTTAAGTCTGAATAGATTGAGCCTGGGATTTTTGAGGAGCTAAGATGATACACATTTTAAGAAACACCATCAATTTAAAAACAGGTTTGTGAGCAAATATTTAAAAGGAAAATAAAAACAAAGCTGCTATATTCAATCTACACATTTTTTTAAAACTGAATATAGCACACAGTTATCATTGTAGATCACCTTTTTATTGGTTTGAGGCTATTTTCTTTGCACATACTGCACATCAAGTTTCTTCTGGAACCTATGACCAGGAGTTGTGATACATAATACCATGGCTTTCATTATTTTGGCTTATATTTGTACCCTCCATAGAACTGACAACATACTCTGGACTCAGGTTGAAGAATTCTTGAATTTTGTGCCACATGTTTTATTTAGGCATACTTTTAGTTTCATTTTCCTTCTTAAATTAATTACATATTGCTAGGAATTAAATAGCTTCTCTTCAAAGGCAGCTAAAAACTTTTGATATCTAACCTTACAGACAGCCTTCAGAACTTGTGAATCGGTCACACCAATTATTCGCAGCTTTGAAATGCTTGTGATTGGTTCTCAGATGTTTGGTTACATTTGCCTGAACAGTCGATGATGGCTACTTCACAACCTGCGCCTCTGTCTGAAAGCTGGAGAATTTCCTTTGAAATTGATTGGGAAATGCTCTTTCTTTATAGAGATTTGAAAAAGTGAATGAAAAAATGTATTTGATCCCAGGACCCATTTTGCATGAGGCATCTCAGGGGACCAATTTTTTTGGAGCATGCTGGGAGAAATGTTGATCTGGTCAAGTCTTAAATTTAACTAAGGCATTTTCCTAAATAGCACCTGAATATATTATCTTAGTATAAGATATAAACAAGGTAGAGATGCTTAGGCCAGGATGTAAAAGTCTCTTGTCGCTGCTTAGTCCCACTCTGGCTCCTGTTCCCAGAGATGGCCTCTGTGAGTGGTGGTGCGTAGTCCTCACCGCACACTTTCTCCACATTTGCAGGAATGTATGCACAGCGAGTCCTCATTTAATGGCAATGACAGGTTCTGCGGCTTTAAGTAAAATGACATATAATGAAACCAATTTTACCATAGGCTAATTGATATAAACAGGAGTTAACTTCCTACGGCATCTCATCAGTGTTATAACAAAAATGTTGAACAAAATAATGTTATTCAAGAATCTACTGTTGATACACTCACATACATATATATGTTTTTATATTCTCTGTATGCTATATATACACACATGCATGTATATAAGCATATATATTTTTATAAATATAAAAACCTAAATATAGTTTTTATATAATGTAAATTAAAAATTAAATAGCCACATTGCTTTTGCTTAGTTTTGTTTACGTATCTTTCAGAAATCATTTCATGTCATTGCATATTGGTGTATCTGATTTTAGTATGCTATTATATTAGAAATTACTTAATCTTTCCTCCATTAAACAATATTTAGTTCATTTGCATTTGGCAAGGCTATTACGAGCAATGTTTCAGAGAGTATATTATAATTATATTTTTTCATAAATGTAGAAGTAGGTGCTTTTTAAAAATGATAGCTACCTGGAAGCAGAATTGTTACTTAAAGTACGTGTGCATGTTTCAGATCTAATAGAAAGCTGGTGCATTGTCTCCAGGCAAATCCCACTGGTTACACTCACACTAACAACGCATGAAAAGGCCAGTGTCTCCGAGTCACCCCATGTTTCTTCTTCAGTGTTTAAATGCTTTTGTTTTGTTTTTGCTAATCTTATAGGGGTAAACCTCATTTTTTTACTTTCATTTTTCAAGTTTATTTATACATTGAGTACCTTTCATCACTTTTCTATGAATGTCCTGTTTGTATTTCTTTGTCCATCTTTTCTACTGGGTAATTTTCCTCTTTTTAAAGTTGATTTCTTGGAGTTCTTTTTCACAGAAATTAATCTTTTTAATAGATTACAAATATTTTCACCTAAGCCATCATTTGTTTTTTTCACTTTCTTATTTACTTCTCCAGAAAGATTTGAATTCTATATAGTGTAATCATTACCATTGACCTCTCCTATTTTCTGGGTTTGTGTGACTTATCTCTTTAATCCACCTAGAAATTAGTTTTAATTTATTATGTGAAATGAACTGTATTAGGGAACATTACTGCTAAGGCAATTAGATTTTAAAAATATATATGAGTTCAAACAGAATAGAAGGTTTTCCAGTCAAGGGTAATTTCAGCTCCGGGTTATAGGAGACCATTCTGCATGGCGTGGGCCCAGCTCACACTCGGAGATGCACAGGACCCATGCCCACAGATAGGTTCTCCCATGGGCAATCAGGTCTGCATTGTACCCAGACTGCTATGAGACTTGCTTTTGCTAAAACTCCCTCACCCTGAATTGAGGCAGCAAACATTTACTGCATATATTTAAAGTAACTTCCTAAAATCTATGCTAAACCTTCCAAGGATGAGTGTAACCAATTCAACCACTTTTCCCTTTGCATTTGCAAATATTCTTCTTCTGTGATGTGATTAGCTGCATCCTCTCCTCTGTTTTCTGTAAAACGTAACCACCTAAAGTGAACCTCTGCGTAGTGAATGAGGACCTTCATGTAATGTGCCCAGAAAAGCAATAAAGGGTTGTCAAGGCAAGGGTTGGGACGCTCTCCTCTTGAGAGAGTGGCTGCGCCATCCCTTTTCCTCCACAAGACTCGGTAGTCTGTGTGAATTCGTCCTGTCTCATCCATAATGTGGTGGACCCCATGAGCTGGGGTCTGCATCACCAGGTAACTCAAGCTAATGATGGCTGGATTTGGAAGGTGGGTAGTGGTTACTGTGTTTCCCCAGGTTCCTTTGTTGGAACCCCTAACATGAAGATATTTGGAGGTAGGGCCTGTGGGAGATAGTTTGGATTAGGTAATGACAGTGGAATCGTTATTATAGGATTACTGATTTTATATGAAGAGGAAGATACTCTCCTCTGTCCTCATGCACACACTGAAGAAGATGTGCAAGCACGCACCAAGAAGGTGGCCATCTGGAAGCCAGGAAGAGAGGGACCCCATCCAGAACCCAATCTGCTGGCACCTTGATCTTGATCTTTTCAACCTCCAGAACTGTGAGAAATAAAAATTCTGTTATTTAAACCAATCAGTCTATATGGTATTTTGTTATTGCAGTTCGAGCAGAGTAAGCTAATAGCTTAGTTTACAGAGCGATTGGGCAGTTCAGGAAAACTGTGGCTCTGCTATTTTCCAGATGTGGTCGGCAAGGCTTGCCTGAGAGTCTCTCCCAACACTGTCGCTGTGAGGGAAACAATGAAAGGGGACTCTGTGAGTGAGTTTTTCTGAGCTGTGTCTGCAAGTGCTATGTATTACTCCTCATGTGCCATTCTCTAGAACCAAGCACAGTCTCAAACTGCATTCTTCAGAAAAATAAATTGGCTTAATAAACAAGTGGCATCCTCAGTCACAGAATTTGGATTTATTTTGTCTCTATAAAATGATCGTTTACTGAATAGGCTGGCATTTGATGTGGAACACCACCTCTATCATACTGGCATATACACATGCTCTATTAGGGAAGCTCCTGTCAGTTGTCTGTCCTGACATGAACACCCTGGGGTTTTATTTTAGGTGCCTTATAATAGTTTTTATATCTTATTGTTCTTTTTCTATATGTGTTTGACTATTTACAAGCATTATCTTTTCTAGACAATTTTTTAAATTGTTATATTTTATTAAAAATCTTGTTTTATTAATCTGGCTTTAAATTTATAGCTTAATTTGGGAGAAATAATTTTAAATTATCGAAACTTTACATCTAGGAACATGTGGGTATTATTCAATATTTAAGCTTTTCAATTTTATTGGTATTTTCAAGAATCAGCCCCTGGCTGGTGTAGCTCAGTGGACTGCGTGCCAGCCTGTGAACCAAAGGATTGCTAGTTTGATTCCCAGTCAGGGCACATGCCTGGGTTGAGGGCTGGGTCCCCAGCGGGGGGTGCACAAGAGGAAACACACATTGATGTTTCTCTCCCTCTCTTTCTCCTTCCCTTCCCCTCTCTCTAGAAATAAATAAATAAAATCTTTTGAAAAAATCAACATTTGGTTTTATTCATCAATCTATTACTTTTATTTAATATATTTTGCTTTTACCTTCTTTATTTCTCTCTTCTACTTTTATTAGATTTTTCTTTCAATATTTTGAGTTTATTTAGGTATTCTATCATTGAGTTATGTTTCAAAATGTCTTGCTCAATTATTACTGCAGTTAATTTCATTGTTATACATTTTTATATTTCTTTACATTGTCATTCATTTATACATATTTTTATTTTTAATTTTGATTTACTCTTTAACTGGGTTTTTTAATCCATGAGCTTATATATTGTTCCTATTGTATTTCATCATTAATATTATTTGCATTGTGAAAATTTACTGAGATTTTCCTTTTTAGACTTTAAATAAATTGTAATTTTTCAATTACAGTTGACATACAATATTATATTAGTTTCAGGCACATAACTCAGTGATTAGATATTCTATAACTTACTAAATTATCACCCCAATAAATCTAGTACCCATCTGACACCATATGTAGTTATTAAAATATTACTGACTGTATTGCCTATGCTGTACTTTATAGCCCCATGACTATTTTGTGAGCACTAATTTGTACTTCCTAATCCCTTCACCTTTTTTACCTATCCCCCAACCTTCCTCTCTTAAAGAAGATGCTTTCACATTCCTTGTAATACTGTTTTGGTGTAATTGAACTCCTTCAGGTTTTTTTTTTTTGTTTGTTTGGGAAACTCTTTATCTGTCCTTTGATTCTGAAGGATAGCTTTGCTGGATAGAGTAATCTTGATTGTATGCTCTTGCTTTTCATCACTTTAAATATTTCTTGCCAATCACTTCTGGCCTGCAAAGTTTCTGTTGAAAAATCAACTAGTAGTCTTACGGGAGCTCTCTTGTAGGTACCGAAATGCTTTTCTCTTGCTGCTTTTAAGGTTCTCTCTCTGTCTTTAACCTTTTGTATTTTACTTATGATGTTTGTGTTTTGGTGTGGGCCTCTTTGGGTTCATCTTGTTTGGGACTCTCATGGCTTCCTGTACTTGTATGTCTATTTCCTTAACCAGGGTAAGGAAGTTTTCTGTCATTATTTTTCATATCGGTTTTAATTCCTTCCTCTCCCTCTTCTCCTTCTGGCACCCCCATGATACAAAAGTTGGTATGGAGAGGCTCCTTACACTATCATCATTTTTTTTTTGCAGTTTTGATTGGGTGTTTTCTACTTCTTTATATTCCAAATTGCTGATTTGATTCTTGGTTTCATCTGCTCTACTGTGATTCCCTGTAATGTAGTCTTCATTTCAGTTAATGTATTCTTCATTTCTGACAGGTTCTTTTTTATATTTTCTAGTTTTGTTTTTATGTTTCCAATTCCTTTGTTGATGTTTTCATTAAGTTCATCTATTCCTTTCCCAAGATCGTTGAGCATCTTTATAAACAATATTTTAAACTCTACACCTGGTAGATTGCTTGTCTCCACTTTGTTTAGTTTGTTTGTTTGTTCGTTTTTTTGGTTAGTAAACTAATTCATTTTTATTTAGTGTTATTGTGTTTGGGCTTATTTTGTGCCTCTCTTAACAATTTCTATTTTCTATGCTTTCATGTTTCTGGCATTCATCCTTTTCTTGTCCTTTTTTAAACTTTAAAAAATAGTTTTTTTTTTCTTTTAGAGGATTTGGAGTTATACATCCTAATTCTATTCTTTCTTTGGTCACCTTTGACATTTTAATATACATATATTTAAATGTAGAATCTTTTCCTGAGAATTCTGGGCCTCTTATAGTGTTAATTCAATTCACAATGCCCCTACTTTTTCCCTTTAGAAACTACCTTTTACAACAGCCAACTATATTACTTTCCTAGGGCTTCCATAACAAAGTGCCACAAGTAAGTGGCTTAAAGCAAGTAAAATATATTGTCTCACAGTTCTGGAGGCTAGAAGTCCAAAATTAATAAGTTGGTAGGGTCATGCTCTCTTTGAAACCTGTGGGAAAAGGCTCTTAACTAGGTTTTTTAATTTCTGGCAGCACCACACACTCCTTGGCTTGTGGCAGCATAGTTCCAATCTTTGCCTCCATCTTCACGTCAACTTTCCTCTATGTGTATCTATCTTTACGTCCAAATCTCCCTTTTTCATAGGACATATTAGATTAGAAACGTATCCTAGTTTCCTTATTTTAACTTGATCACCCATATAAAGACCTTATTTACAAATCAAGCCACAATCTGAAGTACTGGGGGCAAGGACTTCAACATGTGTTTTTGGGGGGCATATTAAACCCACAACACCAATTGAAATACTCTTCTCCCAGTATATCCCTGTCTTTTTCTCTCTAGGTAGAGTTGCCAAATTTCACAAATAAAAACAAAGAAACCTCTGTTAAATTTAAATTTCAGATAAAAATAAATAATTTTTAGTATAGGTATCCTAAACAGTACATTGTTTATTCTTATATTAAGTTTTTTGTTATTTATTTGAAATCAAAATTAATCTAGGCACCCTGGAGTTTATTTGGTAAGCTTAAATCCAGGTCTTTGCCTTCCTTAGTTTGGTTTAAGAATCTTTCACAATTCCAATCGGACTTTCCATCAAGATTTGGCTCAAATGACACTCCAAGGACATTTTCTTGCTCTCTCCATAAGGAAGTAATCTCTTCATTTTCCAAACTTTGGTAGAACTTAATTTACTCCTCATCTGTGATATTTACCAGATTCAACCTTGTATAAAAATTATTGATATGTGTTATCTTGTCTACCCTCTTCAATAGAAATTATTTGAAGCCCAAAGTTTTTATGATTCAATTTGCTATCCTACACAGCTTCCAGTTCAGCTCTTTGGGACAATAGACATTCAGAAGGAAGAAGGAAGGAAGGAAGGAAGGAAGGAAGGAAGGAAGGAAGGAAGGAAGGAAGGAAGGAAGGAAGAAAAGACGAAGAAAGGAAGGGAGAGAGAAAGGAAGAAAGAAAAAGAAAGGAAGGAGGGAGGGGGAGGGAAGGAGGGAGGGAGGAAGGAAGGGAGGAAGGAAGGAAGGTAGGAAGGCAGGAAGGAAGGAAGGAAGGACACAAAGAAACCTTGTGATTTGATTTGGCTTGCTCATGTGAAAACACAAACCCCAAAAAATCCATAAACAAACAAAAACAGAATGCACCATTTAACAACTTAACAACCAGGTGAGATAGAAATATGTGCAAACTATTCCTACCTGATAGTGGAACTTTGAGCCTTTAACAAAGTGCTCCCTGATTTTTAAAGTGCTGCCTCCTCCGCAAACCTCTGGTTTGACCTACTCTAAAACTTCATCATCAGTAGAGACTCCACATTTCCCTGATTTATTTTAAAGGATTAAAGTGCTCACTGGTATTCACTTTTGATGATTTATGTTTAGATTATATTTACAGTCAGTGTGGAAGAAATATTGAAGGGTATATTCATACCCACATTTTTTAAAAAGCAGCCTGGCTGAGTGTGGGTTGGCCAGCACATAATAGAAAGAAGAAGGAGAAACAGACTCATTTTCAATAGCAGTGATCCTGCTCGGTACTAATTGCAGGACAGAGATGCTGTTTATTCATTTTTCATTGATTGAGCCAACCAACAAATCATTGCTTGTTGTTAGTTAAAAAATATACCTGTGAGGACATGGATGCCATCAAGGCCTCTCTTATTGTTGGTACTTTTACAATTAAAATCCAGTGGAATTACTTAATATGACTCATGTCTAAGGATAAAATCAGCATTCTCCTTAAATTGCAATTTAAAAACCTTAATATTAAAAAAATATATGCTTTCCTCAAGCTGTAGGATAAGCTGTAGGTCACCAATTTGTCCTATACAAAAAGACATACATCATCCCTCACACTTGAAAAAAAGAAAGTACACTTGAAACCAACATAATCTTACTAACCATGTGGCCCCAATACATGTAATTTAAAACAAAGAAAGTAGGCATATCCACAAATGAGTTTGGAAAATATTGTTTTTAAAACTTTCTTAGGTATCTAAATATTTCAATGTGCTTAGGTAAGAGCAGGTGTAATCTTTGCTATATTATTAAATAGTTTTTGGGAAACATTATATTATATTAGGCTTTCCCTGTACAAACACATTTTGAGGACTAAAACTTGATCTGTATAAGTAAATCTGTATGATAATTTATGCCATAACAGCTTCTTTCATTGTAATTCATATCTTTTAAACGTAAGTTTAGCAAACCCTCTTTTTCTCTCAAAAACATAAAGTGTGTGCCAATTAATGTGTTAACTAGGTGTGTCAGGCCGAATGGAATAACGAGAATACCGGGTCCCCCACTGCAGGAGTCACTGGGGA
>PVKM010031263.1:0-16901 GCA_004027735.1 Carollia perspicillata | reverse complement strand
TTTTCCCTGAAATTCCCTCCCCTCTCCCCTCTGGATACTATCATCCCCTTTTCTATTTCAATGTCTTTGGCTATATTTTGCTTGCTTGTTTGTTTAGTTGCTCAGGTTCCTGTTAAAGGTGAGATCATATGGTATTTGTCCTTTACTGCCTGGCTTATTTCACTTAGCATAATGCTTTCCAGTTCCATCCATGCTGTTGTATAGGATAGGAGCTCCTTCTTTCTTTCTGCCACATAGAATTCCATTGTGTATATGTACCATAGTTTTTTGATCCATCCATTTACTGGTGGGCACCTAGGTTGCTTCCAACACTTGGCTATTGTAAATTGTGCTGCTATGAACATTGGGGTGCATAGGTTCTTTTCGAATGGTGTTTCAGGGTTCTTGGGATATAATCCCAGCAGGGCAATTGCTGGGTCAAAAGGCAGTTCCATTTTTAGTTTTCCGAGAAAATTCCATACTGTTTTCCATAGTGGTTGTACCAGTCTGCAATCCCACCAGCAGTGAACTAGGGTCCCCTAATTTTTGTTACTTTTTTAGGATTAAAAGTGATCTAGAATTACTAAACTTCGATTTTACCAATATAGTGGCATTTATAGAATTAGAAAATAAAAAAACTTCTTTCTAACTCACATTAGTAATGGTTTTGGGTGGAAGTGTTAAGAAACAGTAAATATGAATACAGATATCACATACATTTTCATTCTTAGCATGTTGTCACGGGCGATTACTTTGTGTTTGTTTAGATATCCTAAATGTAATAAATGATATGCTGAAGAGGGTTGTATTTGTAAATTTACTTTTTGCATATTCCAGATTCAAGAAAATTTTCATGGCTGATTGGCATGTTGCTACAACATAACATTTCAGAGCACTTGTTAGGCTTTCAGATAGATGTAGTTGCAATGGAATCATATTGTGGTACATGATTTCCCACTGCACTTTTTATTGAGCTTAATTTCCAGTTAACTAAATTTATAATTTTTTTTAACTTTAGGGGGTTTTAAGCATGTTATATCTTATCACTGGTGAAACAAAGGCATGTAAAGAGATTATTTCTAAACTAATCCAGTTTACATATGATTATTCCCTGTGGATAAGTTAGAAGTACCATGTGCTGTTAAGAGTTCATCTTTTACCTTCCTCTCCTTTTGTAGATGTGGACATACCTATTATTTGTACTAGAGGAAAGACAGAAGCAGAGAGCTCGGGAGAAATGACTTCTTAACTGCTGGGGAAAAACCCAGTACCGTTTTTATTGGCAATGCAGTAAAGGGGAAAGAAACCATCTTAGTTAAGAAGTTTCTATCTCTTTTCCTACTGCTGCATAAACAGACCGAACTCACAAATCTTTTGGGGGTTCTCATCTTTCCTCATTTTCAAAATATCCTAGAGGCCCTGGCTGGGTAGCTAAGTTGGTTAGAGTGTCATTCTGATACACTAAGGTTGTGGGTTCAATTCCTGATCAGGGTACATACAGGAATCAACCAATGAATTCATAAATAGGTGGAGCAAATGAATGTTGTGCATGCATTCTCTCTTCCTCCCTCTCCCTCCCGTTTTTCCTCCCCGCCTTCTCCCTTGCTCTGAAAATCAATTTTAAAAAAAGAGCAAGATATCCTAATTGTACAAGCTGTGTAAGGATAGTGCACATTTAGGAGATGTCATGGTTTCATTCTATCAGAAATAACTGTTTAAGTATGGGAACCCCTTAAAAAGTAAGGTTCTAAGTAAATCTCAGGGATAAATTAATCACTGAAGAAATTTCTACACATTCAGAAAAAGTTCAGGCAAACCTTTTCCTTAAAATTTTTTTTATTTATTGATTTTAGAGAGAGGAAGGGAGAAAAGAGAGAGAGAAACATCGATTTGTTGATCGATTTATTTATGCATTCATTGGTTGACTCATGTGTGTGCCCTGACCAGGGATCAGACCTGCAACCTTGGCATATCAGGAGAATGCTCTAACCAACTAAACTATGTGGCCATGGCCAAGCGTTTTTTAATAATATGCATTTCTACCTGAAATGTCTTTAATGGGGAGTATTTTAAGTTACTTATATATATTAAATATATATAAATATGTGCAATTCACTGCTGCTTGTTTGGCTTATTGTAAAAATTAGTCTTTTTTAAAAAGTGTCATATTTTTGGAGAGTTGTACACATCCATCCATCCTAGTTAAGCATCATTATGTATGTAAATCAGGGCATTTGGTTTCTAGTTCTGTGTCTCCAATTCATTGTGCCACTTTGGAGAAATTGCCTTACCTTTTTCTATTGCACAGTGTTAATTTTATTATTAGCCTTATACCTACCTTACAAACATAATTTGAATATTAATGATGCAGACTTAATAGTGCTTTGTGTACCTCAGAATCATTAAATATAAATGAAATTTTATGGTTTTGAATTATGAAAATATACTAAACTCTTTCTGCAAAAGTATTTTACTTACTAATGTTAAGTAAGCACCACTGCCACTTACAAAATAATGCTCAGTCTTGTGCATGACAGAGCTAGAGTCTCATAGTGGGCTGAACAGGCAGGAACAAGAGTTGCTAATGCAAGCTATAGACTTGGACAGTGTTTGTGAGTACAGGCCATGGTAAGGTCTTTGTAAGTGTACTAGGAGACTGAATATGATATTGCCATCTCAGGTAGAAAAGGCAGCAATAAGCTTCACAGAATGAAATTATTTTATTGGTTTGTATTTATTGGTTGAGTGGTCATGGGAGGTATACTTTGATTTAACTCTGCAGAGTTTACATGCTGCTATAGGTTTGCTGTTTTTATCAAGTAAAACTTGACTAGTAATCTCTGCGGTTGCTCAAATGGTAGGAAAAATGATCACCTTGCAGCTGTTAGGCCTTACCTCTGTGATAAATAAACTACTAGGGTGAAATGAGTATTTTGGAGGTATGTTCATAAAGTTGAGAAGTACTGATAATATTCTCACATGTACTTAGTGGCTTCAAAGAATTAGTGTGTCTTTAAAGTGCTGTAGCACTTGTTCAAGGAGACCATTCACTGTTTCATAGAAGAGGACTTATTTTGATCAGAAGACTTCTTGGCAAGTTTTAGTGTACTAAGTTAAGAACATATTTGTTCTTACGTTTTTTGGTATGCCTCCTAAATATGTCTGACTTCATTCTTCCTGGCCCAATTGCTATAGGCTAGAAGCCAGAAGTTGCTTTTATAGTTCTGTGTTTCCTACAACTGTTTTCTCTTCCACTCACAGTGTTGTTACTTCCTTCTTAATCCCCCCTCCTTATTTAAGTCCTCATCTGAGGTTATGTTTTTTATTAGAGAGAGAGAGAGATGGGGAGACAGAGAGAAAGAAAGGAGCATAATGTGAGAGAGAAGCATCAGTTGGTTGCCTCCTGTACCTGCCCTGACTGGGGATCCAACCTGCAACCTTCTGGTATATGAGACAGTGCTCCAACCAAATGAGCCACCAGGCCAGGGCATTAATCCCCTTTTTAACCATTTGTTATTTTGTACTGTAATTGTTTGTTTTCATACCTATCTCTTGGCCAGTGACTGCAGGGCAAAGTCTTTCTTGCTCAAAGTAATCCCATTACCCAGAAAATGCTAGGTACTTGGTAAATATTCAGTAAAAGTTTAAAGAAATCCATGTGCTCATATGTATATTTAGGTTAGTGGACAATTAGAAAAGTAATGGTCTAATATTCTGGGTATGCTTTCAAAATAAATGATTTCTGCTCTAGGACCCATAGTCCAAATACCAAAGTGATATTTGCAGCTGACCCATGCATATACATATTTTTCTCCAAATAAATATAGGAGTGTTTTATTTTGTATCATATTCATTCATGAAAGCCCCTAATTCATTAAGGGAAAGATGAAAACTTTTATTTGAAAAGAAGTAGAAGTACCAGTATTTGTTTATCTTTAATATGTGTTAACAGGTTCTTGGAACTTAATAGTTACTCACTTAATACTCTTTGAGGAATAAGCTCAGATTTTACTTATTTTTCCAGTACCGCCTTATCAAAGGAATAATCTGAGCACAGATCCCAGAGGCAGACTTTTTGTTCTTTTATTTATTACTTATTTAATAAAGTAAAAATAAAAGCACCATACAACAAATATAAAAGGAGAGAAAAGAATAACATTTTTAATGTATATTTATTTCCAGTTTCTCTTCATTGTATGAACTTCCTTGTAGCTATAATGAGACTCATATATAGTTGTTGTTGCTTTTTAAGATTTTATTTATTTATGTTTAGAGAGAGGGGAAGAGAGGGAGAGAAACATCACTGTGTGGTTGCCCTACTGGGGACCTGGCCCACAACCCAGGCATGTGCCCTGACTGGAAATCGTACTGGCGACCCTTTGGTTTGCAGCCTGCGCTCAATGCACTGGAATACACCAGCCAGGGCTACAGTTTTTTACCTTGATTTCTCCTTGACATTACATCGGAAGCATTTTTCGTATTTGTGTATTGTCTTCATAACCATCACTTTGATTTTTTTTAAGTAGAAAATATGTTTGTTTATTGATTTTACAGAGAGCGGAAGGGGGGGAGGGAGAAACATCGATGTGAGAGAGAAACATCAGTTGGTTGCCTCCCATACACATCCGACATGTGCTCAAACCCACAAACTTTTGGTGTACTGGACAATGCTCCCACCAACTGAGTCACACCAGTCGGGGCTATAACCATCACTTGGGATGCCCAATGTTTCATAAACATTCAACAATCAGAATGGTTACTTTGACTTTACCTTTTCTATTTAAAAATAATGCTGTTTTTATACAATAAACATATATTTTTAGTGTCTCGAAGGCACCAGTATTATTTTCTGTATTTGGCTTTATCCCGAGGCTAGTTTCCCATAAGCACAGCTACTATACAAGTCAAAGAATGTGAACATTTTTTTAAAATTATTTATTTATTTTTAGAGAGATGGGAAGGGAGGGAGGTAGAGAGGGAGGGAAACATTGATCACTTGCCTCTCACACATGCCCTGACTCATCTGGACCTGGGACAGAACCATAACCCAGGGAACTAGCGACCTTTCACTTTGAGGGACAATACCCAACCAACTGAGCCACAATGGTCAGGGCTACTTTTTTATTTTTAAAATAACTTAAGAGATAGATAATTTAGACATGTTCTTAGAACATTATTATGCAAGATGTAAACTTTAAGGTCCTTACATTTGTAACTTCATTAAACTTTAGGAACTTTTTCTTTAAGCTGAAAGGTAACTGTTGAGACAAATTAATTTCACATGTAGATTTACATTAGAAAACTGTATCTGCTGTAAAATAGATTTTGCTCATGTGGAACTGCAGCTTGCTTTTAGTTTCATGAGTATGCTCTCTGCCTGATTTTGATTGGATCACTTAATTTGTCTAATATATGCAGATTTAGTTACCTGTAAAATGAATAATAATTCATTGATTATGGTGTTAAGGCATTTTAAAGACTCCAGGAGAATAGTAATTTAGGTAAGTATTATTACCTTTTAAAATCTTTGTTATAATATAAGCCCCCTTTGTCTAGAAATGTATATAACAGCAGTGAAGCCAAAATTTTCAAATTTTTTTATTCCAAAGTGTGCTTGATCTATAGATAAGCAAAAATGAATTTTCATAAGCTTTGGTTACAAATAAATAGCTGAAAGGTTTTACTCTTCTTGGATATTAATTCTTGAGTAAGAAATAGAAGTGGCCATGCATTTGTCTTGTACTCTATCAAGGGTCTTATTCATGTGTAGAATTTTATGACACACTTTTGAATGTCTCATTGTGCTCCTTTAGCAGGGGACCATAGCTGCTACAGTATTGTAATTGCCTGTTTTTCAAGATTTTTGTATTAAGGGGTGGTGAAAGAATAAAAAACAACAAACATAAAGGTACAGAAAATTACAACAAAACTCCCCATTGTTTTTAAGTTTTACCATTCAGTTGGTGCCAGTTTTTTTTTTTAAGCTTTTATTTATTTTTAGAGAGAGGGGAAGGGAGGAAGAAAGAGGGAGAGAAACGTGGATGTGAGAGAAAACCAAAGATCCGTTGCCTCTTCCCAACTGGGGACCAAACACTCAATCCAGGCATGACCAGGCTGACTGGGAATCAAACCAGTGACCTTGCACTTTGCAGGACAGTGCCCAACCAGCTGGGCTACACTAGTCAGGGCCTGGTGCCAGTTATTATTTCAGACTGGCAATTTTACCTCTGTAGGGCACTTTATGGGTACATATTAGGAGCTGTTAATTTAAATGATCCCATTCCTTTGGCTACAAACATACTTTTGTATTTGGTGCAGAATTCTATCAGTTATTAACAATTAGTTCACTCACATTAAATAAGTATTTAGAGTCAATGATCACTTTCTTTTTCTTGTGTCTAGTATTCTTCTACTCTTGTACCTCCTATAACTATTTATCTTGAGTTTTAACACCATCACATCAAAATGTATTTCATCAGGAGCAGCCTAACTCTACATTTATTTTTCAGAGTCTGAATACTAAGTATGTGTATAAGATATTTGGCTATGTTTAACCCACCTCATTTATCCAGTACTCTTGAGTGTTTTGCCTGTTTTTCACTAGAACCCTTCTATCCCTGCCCAGCATTATACTGTTAGGTCATGAGTCTCCTTGAATATTCTTGTAACACCAGAAAAAATAATATTGCCTCTTATATGCCATTCTTATTTTTTCAAAAAGATTTATTTATTTTGAAAGAGGGGAAGGGAGAGATAAGAAGAGGGAGAGAAACATCGATGTGTAAGAGGATGGGTTGCCTCTTGCACCCCCTGCAGCCAGGGACCTGGCCCCCAACCCAGGCATGTGCCCTGACTGGGAGTCGAGCCAGGGACCTTTCGGTCTGTAGGAGGATGTCCAAACCACTGAGCAACTCCAGTCATGGCGTTCTGACTTCTTTTTAAAAACCTGCACTGGCTGGTGTAGCACAGTGGATTGAGCACCAGCCTGCAGATCACAGGGCTGCCAGTTCCGTTTGGTCAGGGTAACATGCCTGGGTTGCTGGCCAGGTCCCTGACTGGGGGCATGTGTGAGGCAGCCAATTGGTGTTTCTCTCACATATCGATACTTCTTTCCCACTTGTTCTCCCTACTTACTTTCCCCTCTCTCTAAAAATAAATAAATAAAATCTTTTAAAAGTCCTTTCTTTCCCTATGTGTAGAATATTTTTCTTATCCAGGATCTGCACTTTCTAAGTAAAGATAGAAATATGATTCCCCCCTCCATTTGAATGTTGATAAAAATGATACTGATCAGTGTGTTCTTAGGAGTGAAATTAAGTCTACTTACGTATTTCTGTTTTGAGGTAGTAATGGGATAGCCAAGGTGGACATGGCATATGTAACTTTTTTGAAGGTAGAAATGCTATATATCCATTTTAGATTTAAACAATTGGATTTACTAAGGTAATTTGTTCAAAATGATCCAAAATATAATTTATATATTTTACTTGGGAAAAGTGCTAACTTACTTTTAAATTGTGTGTGTTTATTAATATGTAACTCATCATCTTTGACACTTGTAGTCTCTCCTAGTGCATTTTGACCTTTGCCCATAATTTATTTTTATTTCTCTGAGTTTTATAAAATTGACAGTCATTGTAATTTGCTCTTAGAATTTGGTGCATGAATGTGCATCTATGTTTTAAGAACCAACCTTTCCCACAAAACCTTAATAATGTCGATGAAAAATTTCTATTTTATTGAATTACAAACTTTAAAAAGGGACCAAAAGGAAAAAGTAAAAGTGCTACTGCTTGGTCTTTTTTTGTTTGCTAATCTCATAAAGTTGTTGGAAATGTGCTTGATACTCTTGAGCTGAAACTAACTTTCTGGTTGACAGGAGAGTCCCAAAGATTATAGAACAAGATTCGTTAGATTTGAATTGTATTTCACAGGGATACGATCACTATGCTTTCGTATTAATTTTAGTTACTATGATCCTGAGTTTTTTAATTTTAGCTTTACAACAACCCTATGAGGCCACAAAGGATGTGTTACTTAAATGTTCATTCATGAGGGAAATAGAATATTAAAAAATATATATTTACAACATGAAACTTCCACTTTGATGTAGGGTAGATAAAATGTTAAGTCTGACACATTGCTCTATGTCAGGAGGTGGCAACTTGAGCATCATTTGCTGCCCTGGCATAGGAGAAAATTTTGGATTTCAAAGGTGGGTTACTACTGACTAGGCAAAAAATGTGAAGCAGGTCAAGGTTACCTCAACTTCCCTTCCGCCCCTTTTCTTAGCCTTTCTGTCCGAACTCCCAGATCTTTTCTCTCTTGCTTGTAGCTACTAAAGTATTTGCCAGTAATGATTAAGGTACCACTCTTTTTGTGTTCTCACTTTTTAAAAAAGGTCCTTAAGATATTCAAGAGGAAGATGAACAGTGTAGTTGATCGCCATTTTTGGATGCTGGTGCCTGGAGTTATAGGGAATGGGGGAAATTGTCCTGTCACTTTTGGTCCTTCTTTCTCATTGGTCATATGGAACAGCTCCAAAGACATTGAGATTTGGTTCAAAATTCTGGATATAATTAGAATATTGAAAAGAGGAGACAAACTATTTTATGAAAATAAGCAGAAAAGGAAAATCTTACTTGTTCTCTGTGTATGCTGTTTGTTATAATAGTCACTTGTGTTTGCAGTCACTTTAAAATAAAGTTTACACCTTTAGCTTTCCAAAATAGGGGTGATTTCATTAATGATACCACATTTGGAGGGGAAAAGTTTAAAATTTTGTGTTGTCTCTTAACTAGATGTGATGCTGACCCTTCAGCCTTAGCCAACTATGTAGTAGCACTGGTCAAGAAGGACAAACCTGAGAAAGAATTGAAAGCCTTTTGTGCTGATCAACTTGACGTCTTTTTACAAAAAGGTAATTACTATGGGCCTTCCTTCAAGTATTTAAGATTTTTTAATTTAAAATTTCCTGATAAAATCTTGAAGATGCAAGCTTGAAAGGATATTGGTCAGTGTCCTCTAATACTTGAATATACCCATTCATGCTTAATTATTTATCATGTATTTTGGCAGAAGTGTTTTTCCCTTTACTTCTGTTTCTTTCCTATGTTAAGGCAGTGGTAAAAAATGCTTTTTAGGTGAACAGGTCCTTTGTGGCTTTGGCAGAGCCTAATGATTGGTGGGTAAATTGCGATTTAAGGGTAATGAAGCTGCTTATTCTTTTTTTTAAATTTTTTATGTTTCATTGTTGTTCAAGTACAGTTTTCTGTCTTTTACTCCTGTCCCAGCCCACCCCCCAGCCCTCCCCACCTCCCTCCATTTCCACCCCCTTATTTTGTCCATGTGTCCTTTGTACTTGTTCCTATAACCCCTTCCCTTTTTCCCCTGCAATTCCCTCCCCTCTCCCCTCTGGTCACTGTCACCCTGTTTTCTATTTCAATGTCTTTGCTTATATTTTGCTTGCTTGTTTGTTTTGTTGCTTGAAGCTGCTTATTCTTAATGTTTATTGAGGTAATGAAGCTGTTTTCCCCCTCTTGGCTGGGGCTTTTTGCTATCTAAGAAGAGATGGGCATAATCCTCTTCTCTTCGTTCTTTAACTTCCCATCTTCTTACCAAAGTCCTAGTACACGGATTCCTGGAGTTCTCTCCTGCTGCTTCTCTGACCTCATTTCCTACCTGCCCCCCCTAGTGTTTATTCTAGCCACACTGACTACCTTGCTGTTTTTTTCAGCATAGCAAACATGTTCCCAGCTCAGGGCTTTTGAATTCTCTTTAATCTTCCTTGGAGCGTGGTTTCTCCCTTATGGTTTCTGTTTTCTTTTTAAATGTCATCTTAGAGCAGCAATTTTCAACCTTTTTTCATCTCACGGCACATATAAACTAATTACTAAAATTCTATGGCATACCAAAAAATACATTTTTTGCCAATCTTGACCAAAAAATAGGTATAATTTTGATTCATTCACATTGGACAGCTAATGTTGTATTCGTTGTTGTCATTTTAAAAAAATTTCATAATCTAAAGGTAAAGAGCTCAGTACCTCTAACTAAATAGTCAGGCGTTGCATGTTTTAAAAATTCTTGGGGCACACTGGTTGAAAATCTCTTAGTTTCTTCGAGTGCCCTGTATGCTCATGCCTGTAGTCACTCTCTCCTCTTCCCAACCTTGCTTTATTTGTTTTTTTCATGGCACTTGTCATTCCCTTTCATGTTATATGTTGATTTGTCTGTTTATATGTGTCTCTCCCCCAAACCCCATTTTGTCTTTCCCTTTGTTGAGTGGAGACTTGGAACCTACAGTGTGCCTGGCACATAGAAGATATTCTACAAATATTGCTGAACAGAAGAACAGAAATGTGGACTGTGTACACTTACTGATTGATCTAGATATTTATTGGCGGTGGTCCTTTAACTCATTTACTGAGAAAGAAAAGATAGTAATTGTGGTTCCTTAGTCTAAAACACAAGATTACATATTTTTGTGCTATTTTAAGGCTTTTCTGTAAAAAAAAAATTTAGTGATATGTAAAGAATTCCTTCCCAGTATATATGACTATTTTCTTTTCTGAGTATATTAATTTGTGTTACTCAGTTTCCATTCAAGGTGAGTCCTATAAAGTGTAGAGCCATGAGAAAAATAAGTAAAACATTGCAAAGACGTTTGAGGTAAGAGGCAAATGTATGTTTAGGCATCTAAGAATTCCTTCTTATAAAAGCTTTAAAAATTTTAGTAACTTTTTTAAAAGAATTAACAAAAGCAATACATATGAAGAAGAAGAATTTTGAAGAACATTTTTTAAAGAAGAAAATAAATTGCCATACATTTGCTACCAGAAAGAAAATAACTGATAAAAAAATAAAGTCTTTTCAAGAGTTTGATTAATTTATTTGTTTAAAGTTATCTAACAGTTAACAAGATGTAACAGTTTTATACTCATGAAAAATAACACAAATTAATAGCAAAAAGATGCTTTTCTGAAAGAAAATTAGGCATTTTAGAAATAGCTGTTCATGTAAAATGTGTAATTACGATGTAAGCAGAGTCTGTGTTGTACTTTTGATATGCTCTTTATTCCTTAGGCTAGGACCAGTGAAAGTTTTTAAAATTTGATTCAAATAACAAATACTTTGACATTTATATTTTTAATAAATTCATCTGGTTCTCTCAGTCTGAAAATGTTACAAAACAGCTGCCTTTAAAACACAAAAAGATAATTTCATACAATTCTCATGTCTAAATTTATTTTTTCAGCTGATATAAAAATACTTTCCATTAAACTTTTGAGTGGGCAGTGCATGTAACCCAGCAGTATAAAGGGGTACTGTGAAGGTTGTCTCTCATCTGTCTTTCATCTCCTCTCTTCCCACCACCAGTACCCATTTTTTGTGTCCTGTCAGAGTTCTTTTGCAAATATAAATGTACAAATATTTATTACATCTTTGAGAACTGATATTATCAGTACTCATTCTTTTTACATTTACTGTGTATTCTGTTGTATGTTTGTCACATAATTTAACTAGTCTCTTATTCATGGAAATTTGTTTCTCCCTCAATTGCTTACTATTACTCACTGAAAAAAAAAAACCCTGGAATTATCTTCAGGAGGATGGGCCCCTTGTAGTACTGGCTTCCCCTGCTGTTTGAGTGTTCTAGGAACCCATCTGTATCAGTGTTGTGACTGGCTTTGTTGTGAGAGGCTGTGTTCAGCTTCAGTGAATTTTTTTTTAAGATTCTTTCAGTGCATTTGCTCATTTCACAATGGGTGATTTACCAGCACACCTGCCTGCACCTTGCTGATTGTTCAGCAGTTTTTGACCAGAAACTGCATGAGCCCTGTGCCCCACCCACCCTATATTCACCTGATCTCGCCCTGAGCGACTTTTAAAAATTCCCCTGAATGAGAAAAGTCCTCAGAAGGAAATGTTTTGCCAGTGTGGAAGAGGTGAAACAAACAAACAAAAAAACAGCAGAAGGACTGAAAGGGATCAAAATTGAGGAGTTCAAAAACTATTTTGAGCAATGGAAAAACATCTCAATAGGTGTATTGCATCAAATGGAGAATACTTTGAAGGTAACTGAAGTTTAAACATCAGAATAAATACACAATTTTTTATCAATTCTGGTTTTTGGGGGTGTTGCCCGCATACGTCATTTTGTGCATGTGCAAGTATGTGCAAAGGATATAAAAGCCCAGAGGTCCGATTCTCTCCCCAAAAGGGTTAGATTCATTTTTAGTCCCATCAACAGGGTATGAGATGTTTAATTTTCCTCCACTTTGTTAATAGAGTGTGTGTTATCAAATTTTTAGTTTCTGTTCATGTAATACTTAAGTGGTATTTTTTTTTCTTCAGAAACTTCAGGTTTTGTGGATAAACTATTTGAAAGTCTCTATACTAAGAACTACCTTTCACCTTTGGAACCAGTTAAGCCTGAGCCAAAACCACCAGTCCAAGAAAAAGAAGAAATTAAAGAAGAGGTAATGCAAAGTTTTCTTCGACTTTTAGGGCGTCTTCGGTCCTGTTAATTAATATCGTTAATTGGAAGTTGACCTCTTTCAAAGTGATTATCTATTGATTGAAATTTGTGGGGCATGGGCATGGTGCACATTCTCTTTCAGGGCTTCTTAGTTCCCTGGACTTGAAGGATTGGAAGAATTTTGGATTGCTTTTTAGAGATCCAAGAAATATTTTAGTAACATTGAGGAATTCAGAGAACTCATATCCAGTGGTTGTTAGAAAAAGAAAGCTTGGGTAAATACGTAGGCTTAACTAGAATTAAAATACTAATGAAAACTCAAGAAAACTCATTAGGTAACACATTTTCATATTAAATAGAGAAATCATTCCCTCTTTTTTAACCAAATAGAGTTTTTTATAGTAAATGTAGTTATGAATGTCACTCCTAGAACAGAAAAGGGAAAAAATGTTTTTGCAATGTTGAAATACAAAAACATGGTTATAGGTGGTTTGAATTTTTGTATCAAAGAAGAAATTTTACAAAGTTCATTTCTAATTCTTTTTATGTATATATAACATAATACTATGATGAGACTGTAAGTTTTAGAATCGGGCTGCATGAATTAAAAGTATTAGGTTGGCCAAAAAGTTTGTTTGTTTTTGGTAGGATGGCTGTACTAGTGCTTAGTTGTCTAATTTAATTTGAAACAGTTTTATTAGATTGTATTATGACAGCTTTCATATCAGCATGCATTTAAAAAAAAGCTTATGAAAATTGGTGAATTTTTTGTGTAGCCATTTTAATATTGAAGGTGGAAGAAAATAAGCAATGTTTTTAGTATATTATGCTTTATTACTTCAAGAAAGATTAAAATGCAACTGAAATGCAAAAAAAGATTTGCGCAGTGTATGGAGAAGGTCAAAAGTGGTCAAACCTGTCAAAAGTGGTTTGCAAAGTTTCATGCTGAAGATTTCTCACTGGATGATGCTCCACGGTCAGGTAGACCAGTTAAAGTTGATAGTGATCAAATTGCAACATTAATTGAGAACAATCAATGTTGTACCATATGGAGGATGGCCCACATAATTCAAAATATCTGAATCAATAAAGTTAATGGAAAATGAAAAATGTGTCTTTTATTTTATGGAAGAAACCATACAGGCTTTTTGGCCAACCCAATAGTAGCTCTAAACTAAGTTACTTAACTGTTTCATTTGCACATCAGCAAAATGATGATCATAGTAGTACTTGTCTCATTGAGGATTAAATGAGATTTTCCACATGCACACACATCCTAGTCTAGGGCCTGGCACATAAGTATTATTATACAGAAATATTTTCCAACTTCTTTTTTTGTTTTTAGTTTTATTTAATTCCTTTTTATTGAATTTATTGCGGTGACACTGATCAACAGAATTATCCAGGTTTCAGGTGCACTGTTCTACAACACATTATCTGTACACTGTATTGTGTGCTCACTATCCCAAGTCAAGTCTCTGTACGACTTTTGTTTTTATTAATAATTGCTTAATAAACTTTTTTAGAGAATAGTTTTAAACATACAAAGATTACAAGAATAGTACCACAGACACCCATATACCATCTGCGTAGGTTCACCTATTGAAGATTTGTCCCATTTGCTCTCTTCATCCATACTCAGAATTTTTTTTCTGAATCATTTTGAAGTTAAACACATCATGATCCTTGACCTCTAAATACCCAGTGTGTATATTCTTTTAATTAGTAGTACCATTATTAGTTTCAGTAAATTTAACATTTGATAAAATACTTTAATCTATTTGTATTACAGTTTTGTTAGTCGACTAGTATTGTCCAATTTTTTTTTTTTAAGTGTATGTAATTTTTTTTTTAAGAGGGGACGGGAAGGAGAAAGAGTGGGAGAGAAACATCAATGTGTGGTTGTCTCTCATGTGTCCCCTACTGGGGACCTGGCCCGCAACCCAGGCATGTGCCCTGACTGGGAATCAAACTGGTGACCCTTTGCTTCACAGGCCCGTGCTCAATCCACTGAGCTACACCAGCCAGGGCAGTAAGGTCTAATTTTTATAGCCTGTTTTTTTTTTCTCTTCATTCTAAGGATCACATATTATATTTAGTTGTCATTTCTTATACATTTTTAGATGCTAGGATGCTAGAATTGATTCAACATTAAAAGAAAACAAAATGTACCTATCCTTAATTAAGATCGATTGAGACCACTGTCACTTTTTTTGTTTTTGGCTCTTGCCCTTTGTCTCATAAAATCTTTAAAATTCAAAAAGCATCCCAAATTTTTTTTTTTCAAGTAATGGAAATAGGAAGACACTTTTCTCTCTTTCTTGATAGTGTATAATTTTGGTCTGTGATATATAGGTTAAATAATAGTGAAAACTTTTGTCCATCTATATTGTCACTGAAAGTCAGTGGATTAGAAATATCTATTTGAAAGATGGCTGGTTTGAATATAAGAGAAAAATTGTATTATCTTGAGTTTTGAGATTAAGTTTTTTTTTAAATTTAATCTTTTTTCCCATTACCATTTAGTCCCCTTCTACCCTCTTTCCTCCAGCAATCACCACTGTTTTCCATGTCCATGATTGAAAGAAGTTTTAAAAAAATGTTGCATTATTTCATTTTGTATCTTTGTACTAAATCCAAATTTTGAAAGTTCAGCAAAATAGATACCAGCTTCTTTGTATTGCTAGCTCAAATGATGCTGTCTGGCATTTCTAAGATTTTATATATAACTTAATTTTCATTACTGACATAAAATAATAACTCCTATAGTAGTATATAAATATAATAGTTTGTAATAATTCTGTTGGATAATGTGGAAGGACAGGGGTTTGAGGTAGCACATACCTTTGGCTAACTGTCTCTTTTTTGGTCTGTACTTAGTCGATGCAGTTGCTCTAAATAAGCAGGGCACAGAGGAATAGAGCCATCTAAGGACTAACTTTTTTGACTCTTCTTGGTCCTGAGCTACGTTACACCATCAGTTAGTTGTTTTACAATTAGACTGAGTCACAGCGGGAAGTAGGTAAAAGAATATGGATCATGGAACAACTTATCCTGGTGCTAGAAAAACACTTGGTAGATATGTGCCTGGATTTATGAAGAAACATACATTTTATATGTAGTTGGAAAATTACTTATAAATTTGCTGTGGTTATAATTTGGTATTAAACCCTTTATCCTGAGTTCGAACATGCAAAAGAGCAATCTGTGAAGATAATAGATTTAAATTCCTTATTCACACTATATCCTGATCATCTGAAATGTTAGAGGGCAGTTTTCTTAGACGCAGCACAGGGAGCTGTGACTAGAAATTCGAGATCCTCTGGCACAGTTCTCCCCCATCCCCCTTCAGTTTGTATGGAAGTGCCTTTATTTCACTTGAATTTTTTAAAAACCTATTATAGAAAATTTTCAGCAGACGTCAAAAAGAGACAGCATATTATATAGTGAATTGCCATGTATTCATCACCCCACCCTCAACAACCCATCAACCCAAGGCCAGCCTGCCCCATCCATATTACTATGTAGTACACTTTTTTCTTTTTATAAATATATTATTTTATTTATTTTTAAATTAATGAAGGGGAGAGAGGGGAGGGAGAGAGAAAGAGAGGGAGAAAAACATCAATGTGTGGTTGACTCTCACATGGCCTGCACTGGGGACCTGGCCTGCAACCCAGGCATGTGTCCTGACTGGGAATCAAACCGGCAACCCTTTGGTTCGCAGTCTGCACTCAATCCACTGACCTACACCAC
Source organism: Carollia perspicillata (assembly GCA_004027735.1). Lineage (NCBI taxonomy): Eukaryota > Metazoa > Chordata > Mammalia > Chiroptera > Phyllostomidae > Carollia > Carollia perspicillata. The sequence goes on along the minus strand of PVKM010031263.1, from coordinate 685 downwards.
CCAGGACTGTAGTACACTTTTATATCTAAAATGGTCCTATGGAGTGGGGGCTCTTAGACTTGTATAGCGTGATAGACTAAGATAATAAATAATAAAAACCTGTTAAATATGTGTATAATGATCAGACTATTAATTGATAAGAGGTAGAAAAATTTACATCAGGTGGACAAGAAAGAGGAATAACTTCAAATTAGCATGCCCGGTTATAGTCTGATTTTATTTAAAAAATCTACTTTTCACGTTCTTAGAATAGTAGAATAAAAGTAGGTAAGAGGTTTGGGTGTATGAAGTCTACACGTATAATGAATTCAAGAACTGTAAGTCCATATAATGCCATATAACTCATTTCAGAATAAAAGTTTAAAATAATTTTGGGAAAACATCCTTATCACAGGAAGTTGTATACAAATGCAGTGGTTTTTATTGTATTCAGAGTTATGCAGTTATCACCACTGTCCATTTTAGGACATTTTCATTATCCAAAAAAGAAACCCCATACCTATAAGATGTCACTCTCCAAGTCCTCCTTCCTACTGCCTGAGCTCTAGGTAACCATTAATCTACTTTCTGTCTTCATGGATTTGCCTATTCTGCACATTTCGTATAAATGGAATCATACAATATGTAATCTTTTTTGACTGGCTTATTTCACCTATTTAACATACTGCTTTCAAGGTTCATCCAG
>PVKM010031262.1:0-16909 GCA_004027735.1 Carollia perspicillata | reverse complement strand
GTGGAAGCCCCTTGGTGTCCTCCCATTCCATTTGGAATTGCGTCCAAAGCCTTACCAGGACCTCAGGGCTTTCCCAGGCTCCATTCCTTTCCCGAGTCACCTCTTCTTGGACTCCGGGGCATGCTTTTCACTTCTAGCACACAACAAGTAAAAGTATTCTCCCCTGAGGACCTTTGCCTATACACTCTGCTCCTGAACTTCACACGCTGCCTACTTGTTAGCGTTTTGTCTCAGTTCAAGCATCTCAGCTCTGTTCATCCTGTCCTAGGAAACTTATACCCCGCCACTTACCCATATTCCCTGTTTTAACTTTCCATAAACAACATTTCTGAGTGAATGCATCTTATTCACTCATAGAGTTAAGTCATTTCTTGTGTGTTCCCCCGTTCCCATCAACACCATCCTCAGGAGCGGGGACCGGCTCTCTTCAGCACCTGGAACAAGGCCCCCATGGTGGAGACCCAGTGAGAGTTATTGAACAGAATGACAGGAATTGTCTATGAGACTATAGACATTGGGTGGGAGACATTCAAGAGAAGGAGCTCACACTGTGTGCCATGATGGATGAGACGGCTACGCCAGGGAGAGGGCACTGGAGCCGGACCTGCTTTGGGTGGATTGACGTGGAGGGTCATTGATAGTAATGAAAGTGCTCTGAGCAGCGATGAGGCAGGGATGGCTGTGGGCTATTGGTCTATTAAAGGGCCCAGTGAATGTGTACTGAAGGTTCACTCAGAACAGTAATGGGAGAATGTGGGGAAGAAAGTAGACACTGTATTTGGAAACTCCAGAATGCCAGGTAGAGAAATGTGGCTCTAATCGATCTTCAAAGAGGATCCTAAACATTTAGGCCAGGTGGTATCGTGTTGAAAGTGGTGCCGTACAAAATTCATCTTTTGAGGGTATGCCCTCCATTTTGCCAATTTGCATACTATCCTTATCTGAGACCTAAAATCCCTCCACTGCCCACCGCCCCCACCTCTTTAAAGGCTTTCCCCCAGTTTCTGTCATCCTTGGGGGGTCTGAGCATGCTCCTGCCTCTTGGCTCACTGCATCATGTGAAAACTGTACATTGTGGGCTTGACAAATGGGTCAGACAACTGCCTGCTGGGTTGTCACGTGTTTGTATGGATGGATGTCGTGCGCGTCAGTGAAACCCCAGGAGGACAAAGAGTTGCACTGGTTTATAATCTCGGTGATTAACCTGGCCCACTTTTAGAGACAGATGTTAGAGGTATAGGTAAATCTGCTTCATATTGCCGTCCCTCGGGTCTTACGTGGCTAAATCTATGCCATTCGAGGTACTTAATGCCAAGTTCTGTTCCATAGTAGACAAATTTGAGTGAGGGTCCAGTTTCTAGAGTTTTGGAAAGAGGAAAGAGCTTTTCCATTCATCTGTTTTTACAGTGATCAAAGAAACAGCTGTTGCCCTTCCACAGTAGTGCCCTCAAGGACTGCTAAAGCCATTGCTAGAATTGCTTCACACAGCTTCCTTTCATTGGACGACGGGCATTCTAATGCAGCCAAGGTCCTGCCATTTCCTGTAACCCAGAGATAAAGCACACACTGACAACCAAGGAGCTTACAGTACTTCACAAATCAATTTTATTAATTTAAGCACAAAATTAATGAAGAAAAATTCTGTACACAATTGTGGACACCACACACCTTTACAGTAAGGCCAAGATAAACTTTGTCTTTTCCTTCTGCAGAGTACAAAAACATACAATGAAGAGGCTAAAAAATTGTCAAATTCTGTTTGCTTCAAGCAAAAAAAAATTGTTAAACAATTTGGAGAGAATGTTCAACTAATTCTAGCAGCAACATGAAATGTCAGAAAAAGAGTAGCTCTTGAGCTACTTTGGGTCAAAACTGGTGTTTTTTTTCCACCCAATATAATATTAAATTCATCCCCAAAGTAATTTCACGACAGTGGTAGGCTTTCTAGATGAGAGACACTGTGCCCAAAATAATCACTTTAGGAGAAGCTATTTTCATGGTACAACGGAGGTGGCAGTTTTTGTCTCCCAGGTTTGTCAGGTGACATATACAACTGGTGAGGAGTAACATTATGTCCTTGGCGATGACGACTGCACCATGTCCCCTTCCAGCCACGAGCTTTCCTAGGAGGACGGAGGGAGAGTGTGGACAAAAACAGGGGAAACGTGCATGGAGAGAGTAATGCCAAGTTTTGCTGATTCCCAGACATGTGGTCATGCCCTCCTGGACCTAAACAAGAAACTGCGGACACTGTAATCTGAGCACATGAACACTTTGCTGGCCTCTGATTCATGAACCATTTTATTAACAAAATATGTCTATCTACATTCTTTTTGTGGGAAGAAGCATTTGAAGAATCAGTTTTTCCAAGTAGTTACATATAATACATGAGTGCTGAAAATGAAAAAATGAGGTTCTAAGAGGACTTTTTATGAAAATGCCTTCAGACACTGCTGAATTATTTTACCAAGGCCTTCCTAAGAGCACACACACACACAAATGAACTTGGTGGGGAAGTAAAATTTGGGAAACGAAACCCTACTGACACTTGACATCCATGCTTTTGGTCTTGACAACATTAGCTAAAGAACAAACAAACGAAAACCCATTATCTACATATTTATACCCAGTATGCTTCGATAAGGCACTGCACGAGTCTGCGACACACTGCCTCACACTTCACTGTCGAGGCATTGCTGCCTCTCAATATCATTTTCTAAACAATATGTAAAAGAATCATCCATTCTTACAAATTTACACCAAAAATTCTTTCTGTACATGATTGTCTCAGTGATGTACATATTATATGTTTAAATTAGACATACTTTAAACTACTTCGCAATGTGCTAAAATTCAAAGTACTTGCTGTGTCATTAGGCCAAGGCCTTTAATTGCTTATTTCTTATGCTATCGTCTCTTCAGTTAGTTGATGCCCACAAAGTCTGCTTGAGAGAACTGACTGGTACGTGGATTATACCTCAGTAAAGCTGTTTTTAAAAAAGTCTGTTCATAAATAAGTAGAGATGTACAGATTACCCTGGGTATGAGACACCGAAAAGTAAACCTTCTTTACGAGAAAATCCCCCACTGGTACTCAGGAAACGTTTCCGTCTTGGCCGTGCAGTCGGGTTTGCTGCTGGAGAAGCTGTTCACGTCACACTGAAGATGCTAAAAACGTGGGCGTCTGCAGGTCCTTTCTTCACAGGTTTGAACCATGTAGTTACTGTGGCAAAGACACATTCCACTGTGCTAGAACATTCTCATGGCTTAGTTTCATCGGATTCACAGTACTGGAGTCAACAGCTGTTCTGAAGAGAGAGACGTGGTCCTTCATTCACCACCAGGGCAGAGGTGAAGTCCGATAGCAGCTGGGCGTCACCATGTTGAAAGCCGTAAGCTCGCCAGTCCGGCGCTGACAGGGACCCAGGCCTGCTGGATGTGTTCCTGGTCACAGGGCAGTTGTGCGGTTCCAAAGTGCTATGTGGTGGTTACAGGTACTCCAGTTCCAAGGCGTGGTGGAGGGCCATGAGGTCCGAGTGACTGGAGATCCTCCAGAAGGGCATGGCGTGCTGGGGGAGGGGCAGACACAGTGAGGAGAGAGAAGGCGCCCCGCGCCAGCCCTGAACCCTGCCTGTGGAACCCCCCACAGGGCTCACCCCCTTTGCTCAGTGCTGTCAACTGCCAGCTAGGTTCTTAACGCTGCATCTGTCTAAAACAAAAATCCAAACGTAATCCTCCCCTAAGAATGCTGGACTGCATTTTAAAATGTGATCTGGACTCTTTTAAGAAGGCAGTGAGATTTCTTGAGTAGCTCTACACTGTGATTTGAACGCCAGGTCCAAGCCTTAAATAAAACACAGTGGCTAGGACTGAAACTTGGTCAAAAAGAGTTGCCTTTAGGAATAAGTGTCCAGTGGATTTCTAATGCTTGAAAGTCTCAGCAGTTTTCCTTAGTTGGTAGTATTTTTTACATTTTTCAAAACTTAATTTTACTCATGAAAGAAGCAACTTTCTTCATTTATTACCATCAGGCAGTCTTTGCATTGACCTTAAAATGGCTTTACCATATGGGACAACTTTAAATAATCATCTAAGGTTTTTGTTTGTTTTTTTCTGTAATTATTTAATCAATCAAAAACTCTTGTTTAAATGATGGGAATGTTTGTAAAACACCTGAACTAACCAGAGACAAGAAAAACAAAAAAGAAACCTGGTTACTTCATCCGTTTAGGAAGGACGCCTGAGTATAAACTCTCACCACTCAAAGGCACTATTGTAAGTACATGCGCATCAGCAAGTTCTTTTTCTTCAATGAGATAGAATTCTATTTATCTGGTTAAAAATAAAAAACCACTTGTTTTTTCCCCCACCAAAAAATAGTGTGAAGGCCTGGGTATAACTTGCAATTATAGGTCTACAGAATTGTTTAAAAATTCGGACTAACAGGATTTTGGCATGGAGACAGACAGTGGACCTGAGGGGTTTGGGCGAGGAGTTACCTGTAGGTGACAGTGGAAACTACTCACTATTTTGGTGTCAATCCCATAGCTATTTTATTCTGGGAATGCAAACTCTTAAATTACTTATGAACAATGGCTTTGTCTCAAGTAACCTGCTAAAAGCACATATCATAGTCTAATATCAAATGTAAACCTTCCTGGGCTCTATCTTTGTTATCATTCAATAATGGAATAGTCCAGAAACAAGTACTAGAAAGCTGTTTTCAAATTTTCAGGATGATCCCCTTGGTAGCCTTAGACTAGAAGAACAGACTGTACTATTTTGCATTCATCCATCATGAATGAATTTTTGAATTTGCAGGCAAGGTGTGGAGGATGGCCGTGGCCCGCCCTGTCACAGCCTGTGGGTGAGTCACAGAAGTGTGCAGTGGTCATGAGTGTTCACCTATGAAGGATGGGGCCAAGTCCCTTTGCCTGGGGAACTGGGAGACACCTGATACGAGGAGGTGACAGCTGAGCGAGGTATGAAGGGACACCCATTCAGAAGAGCTCTTTAATGGCTGTTTGCATTGCGGGGTGGAGAGCAAGGGAGAAATTCATTGTCAGAATACTGGCTGTGCGTGCTAGAAATACATAATTAGTGAGATGACTGGCTGTGGGAGCCACATGATGCAGGGCCTTGTAGTCCCTATTAAGGAATTTATTAAAGATCACGAGAGTTATGATATTTTGAGTATAGTGCTAAGACAGTGCCTGATACCACAGAATCTCTCATTTAAACCTCTCTATGACCTCAGAGATAGAATAGGGATTATTATCACTATTTTGCTGATGAAAACACTGAACCTTAGAGAAGAAGCAGAGAAATGTAATTCAACTGGTAAGAAGTAAACTCAAGATTCATACCAGGTCTGATCTGTATCTGAAGCCTTTTTACTCAGCAATATAAACTATCAGCACAGCTTAAAACACACACTCCTTTCTGTGCTCTGTTTGGGAAGAGAGACTGACAGACCTGAGTGACTATGATACACAGATTGGGTGTGAAGAATGGTCAATTACAGGAAGCTTTCCTTCCTTTTCTCTTATTAGAACAGAAATTCATGCTTGTTGTAAAGCACTGGTAAAATGTAGAACTGTATAAAGAAATAAAAGTCACTTCTCATCCTACCACCCAAATAGCCTTCATGACTATTTTTCTGCACTTTGTAAATGTGCACACTCACATTTGGAATTGTGCATTTACACACGAGGCGGTGCAGGCACACCTCGTCTCATTGCACTTTGCGGATATTGCATGTTTCACACATGGAAGGCAAGAGACTCACTTCACTGCAGTGGTCTGGAACGGAACCCGCACCAGCTCCACGGTATGCCTGCATGCACCATTCAGCATCCTGTTTGTTTTATGTCTTAATCTCAAGCCCATTTTTAAATACATCACTTTTAAGGAAAATCACTCATTATTTTAAGAGTTTGCAAGTAGCCACATGTACACAGTGTTCTTTTACATTTAACCGTGTACTTGGTATCTATTTTAATATTCCTTCTTAATTACTAACTTGTGTTTTTCTAAATTTTGTATTTTTCTATAACTTTCCAGAGCTGCTTCCCATGCACACCTGGGGAGAGGGGGTTAGAGCAGTTCTATGGCTCTTATGTGTCAGGATGTAACAGAGGATGCCAACGGTGCTGCAGAGAGCCAGCCGGGAGATGTCAGGACAACTGTTTTCATCAATACCTATGAAACTATTTGTGAGAAGTGGAATGCTTTTTTCAGAGCAGGTTTAGTTGAATTATTTTGCACGCCAATTATCGAAGTTAGATTTGTTCCTCACAGACAACGACAACAATACAAATTTGAAAGCAATCGGTGCACTTAGAAGCATGCACGGTAGAATGCAATGAGTAGCAGAGAATTCGAAAAGGGAACTTTAAACAAATCCAGCTAATTCTTTGGTACATGGTTTATGTATGAACTGAGCATTTAACTCCACAGTAAACAAAGAACCTGGGCAAAAGCTATGTGTCGTGTCTTTGCAGCCATAGGAGGCAATGCCAGCCTAGAGCACAATTACTTTAAACTGTGTTACTATTATTAGACCATACTCAAAACATATTATTAGACCATACTCAAAACATGTTATGGAAGTGGAGATTATCCACAAAGATTATCCACAAAGATCCCCAAATCTTGTTTGCTGCCACTGAAATCCTGATGGCGCTAGTCTTCCTATATAGAGTATTAATGGAAACCACATGTGAAGCAACACCCTGAGACAAGTTCAAATGACGACATATGCCTGTGCTAGGTCTTGCAGCTAAGTCACCACAACAGGAATGATGGAGTCATTCATTTGAGTGGAGGTGTAGAAGGTTCTGCAGTGATACGCGGCGAACCTCAGGTACATGTGGAGGAGAACCAGAGGCCTCTGGGGGCACCCCCGACAGAAGGACGGCAACGCCGCCTAACACAAGGGTAGCGATTGCTGCCACAGTCGGAATTCTACTCTCCAAATAGTGGTGTTTCTTCTTCTCTAAAAAATGTACATTTGCTAAGAAGAAGACTGATCTCAGGGGCTCAAACTTATGTTAAATAATTAGATTTAATATTGCAAAATAATATTTTCCCTAACTAGGCCCATATGGATATGGAGATTTTATGGATCTACACAAAATTCCCAGGACAAGTGGGTGCAGGGTAAGTAGTTTCTGTCTGCATTCGTGTTTAGCCTGGAATAAATATTTCTTATATGAAGTCAGGGTGGCAAAGGAGATGGGGGTAAACGGGAGGAGATGGCTTTACACTCTCAAATCCAATGTTAGTTATGTGACTTTGAATTACGACATAGTCTCCTCGGAGCTTGTTTATTTATGTGTAAAACCGTCATCTTCCCTGTTTAGGGAAAATGACTAAGGGTTGTTTCTAGGTTTAGTAAAGTTGTAGACTTGATTATTGAAATAGTCTACTACCTATGTAAGTACTGTAGCTACAGGAGATATAACACATACATGATATGTGCCTTCACTGACAAGAACCAGCAGGCAAGACATAGCTCATAGCTGCTAAAACGACTTCTTTTAATGTAAGGCAGAGTGGGATTAAGAACCAAAATGAACTAGCTAGAGCAATCGGGCAAGAAATAAAAGGCATCAGAATTAGAAAAGTAAAACTGTCTATTTTTATATGTAGAAAACCCTAAAAACTCCAAAAAAAAAACCCCTGTTAGGTCTAAATAATTCAATAATCAGTAGTATTTCTACACACTAACAACAAATTATCTGAAAAACAAGTCAGAGACGATACAAATAAATGAAAAAGTATCCTGTGTTTGTGGATTGGAAGAATTAGTATTGTTAAAATGTTGATACTACCCAAATCCCTTTATAGATTCAGTACGATCCCTATCAAGATTCTACAGACCTCAGCGAAGACAGGAAATCTTTTATAAGAAACCATAAAAAAAGCTCCTTGGCAATGATTTTTTTGGATATGACTCTTAAAGTGGGGCTACATCAAGCTGAAAAGCTTCTACACAAAAAAAGAAATGATCAACAAAATGAAAAGACAACCTACGGAATTGGAAAAATATTTGTAAACTATATCTTGATAAAGGGTATATATCCACAATATATAATGAACTTGAATAACTTAATGGCAAAACAATAATCCAGTTTAAAAAAGGGCAGAGGGCCTGAATAAATATTTTTCCAAAGAGGACATACAGTCACCCAGTAGGTATAAGAAAAAGTGCTCAACATCACTATTCATCAGGGAAATGCAAATCAAAACCACGATGAGAAACCACCTCACACCTGTCAGAACGGCTAGTATCAAAAAGACAAGAAATAGCAAATGCTAGTGAGGGTGTGGAGAAAAAAAAACCCATGAATTCCCACAAATTCTTGGTGGGAATATAAATTGGCGCAGCCACTATGGAAAACAGTATGGCATTTCCTCAAAAAGTTAAAAATAAAACTAGCATATGACCCAGCAATTCTACTCCTGGTATATTTCCAAAGGAAATGAAAATGCTATGTTAGAGACACCTGCACCCTCCATGCTTAGCACTGTCTGCAACAGGTGAGACATGGGAGAGAGTCCATTGACAGGTGAATGCATAAAGAAGTTGATATGCAATATAATATTATTCAGCCATAAGAATGAAGGAAATCCTGCCATTTGTGACAACAAGGACCTTGAGGGCATGATGCTAAATGAAATAAGTCAGAGAAGGACAAATACTGTATGATCTCAGTGATATATGTGGAATCTTGCAAAACAAAACAACCACCTCTCACCCCAACTCAGAGAAAAAGAAATTGCCCAGAGGGAGGGGCAGGGGAATTGGATGAAGGGTGGTCAAAAGAAACCGTGACAGCCCCAGTACTTTTGTGCCTTGTAGGTACAACCTGGTGACTATAGGCAACACTGATGAATGGCAGGTTTCAAAGACAGACAGTAGACCCCAAGAGGAAAAACAAGGGGAAAAAAACTTAAATCTATATGAGACAATGGATGCTCACATATCATTTCACAATATATGTAAGTTATTATGCTGTATACCTAAAACTTATACTGTGCCATATACCAATTATCTTAACAAACCATAAAGAATCAAAATGATAAATTCAGAGAGAGGAGAGCTCAGCCGTAAGCTGAAAAGGGAGAGCTGGGCCTGCACTGCATTGGGAGAAAGGGCAAAACTGGCTCCGTGGATGGAAGGGAGACGGCACGTGCAGCATTCGGTGGGGCTGGAATGGTGTGTTCATGATAGAGACTAAGAGACAGATTTTTTCCAGGTAGAAGCACCTGGAATATCTAGCTGGGAAGGAGGAATGTTCATCAATTTAGCGCACCACTGAGGGAAGGATGGCTGGCTGCCAGCAGAGACACCTGACCGAGGAACAGTGGAAATGGAGTGGGGACACTGACTACAAGACATGGTGAAGAGAGAATTCATGTGACGGGTGAGAGGTCGAGAACACCAAAGCCAATGTGAGTGGGTAAGCTGGCCTGGGAAAGCTGAATGCATCTGCCGGTATTCCGATGGGATACATAAATGGCTATATTCCTTCACGTAACTAGAGCAATGGAACCAACAACAGAGCTAATCACAACTCTGAACAGAAATGAGAGCTGAATTGAACCGTGACGTGTATTCAAAGGAGAATGTGTTTTGGGGTCGTGAGTACAAAAATATTCCCTGAATAATGGGAAAATAACGACATAACCTTCCTGCTCCTCTTACCCATACATGCAACTTCCCCAGTTCCCGTAGGCCACCTTACCTCCTCACCTGGCGCAACGCAAAACCAGTAACACAAAAACTGGGTGTGTGGACATTCACATGTTCATTGAATTTTGCTGAATTATTAAAAGTACATTTATAAAATGTTTCAAAAACATAGGAGCACAGGACCTTTGGCCCAGGTATTGCATGTCTCAGAATTTACCTCATAGAGACTCTTGCCCATGAACAAACCACATGAAGACTGTCCACTGCAGAACTGTTTGTTAACAGCAAATGCTGGAAACCACCTAAGTGTTCAGCCACAGGGGACTCATTAAATTATAGCGCATTGACAGAATGGAATACCCTTGCAGCCAAGAGTTAGAGGCACCGTGCTCCATGTGCTGCTAGGGAATAACTGCCAGGATATGTTGTTAAGTGAAAAAACAGCAGCCCTGGCTGGTGTGGCTCAGTGGATTGAGTGCAGGCCTGTGAACCAAAGGGTCACTGGTTTGATTCCCAGTCAGGCACACAAGAGGCAACCACACATTGATGTTTCACTTCCTTTCTTTCTCTCTAAAAATAAATAAAATTAAAATTTTTAAAAAGAAAAAAGCAGGTACATGGAAAAAAGTGTATAGTTACCATTTCTATAAAAAATGAACATACTTGTGCTTTTATATACATATATTACCTCTAAAACTTTGCATATGGAGGTAAAATTACTTCCCAAATTGTAAATAAAGGGATCTTGGGAGATGTGTTATTCTAAAAACTCAATATGAAACGTACTGCACAACACTGCTCTTTTATTATGTGTATATCTGCTTTACCTCTGGGTAGAATGAGTTTTTTAGAAATGAAATGAAATCCACTTCAAGATCTGGCATGTAGTATATATTGATTAACTACTAAATTAATACAATGGTTTTAGAATGATTTTAGAGTGATAAAATTCATTGTGCTCGATGATAGTAATCTCTGTCTCACATCAATAAAACTAAAGCAAAATCTTAAAACCAGCAAGAGAAAAACAACTAGTTATGTATAAGGGAATAGCTATAATACTATGAGTTCATTTTTCAGCAGAAACTTCAAAGGTGAGTGGTAATGATACGGTCAATGTGATCATGGGAAAAATCTACATAAAAGAATACCTGGCAAGGTTATAATTCAGAATTGAAGGAGAGATAGAGTTTCCCAGACAAGCAAAAGAGTTGTTCATCACCACTGTACCAGCATTACAAGAAATGTTAATGGGACTTCTTTAAGCAAAAATGGAAAGGCCAAAACTAGAAATAAAATATAAGAAAGAAAAAAAAATCTTGCTAGCAAAGGCAGCGAGCTAAGCAAATATAAAGCTAGTAGGAAGGTTAAAAGACAAGATTACTAAAATCATATGTAACAATGGTTGTTAGGAGATATTCACAAATACCATATGATCTCACCTTTAACAGGAACCTAAATCAACAAAACAAACAAGCAAAATATAACCAAAGACACTGAAATCAAGAACAGGATGACAGTGACCAGAGGGGAGGGAATTTTGGGGGAAAAGGATAAAAGGTTTGTAGGAACAAGTATAAAGGACACATGGACAGTAAATGGAGGGCTGAGGGATTGGCTTGGGAGGGAAAAGGCAGAAAACTGTACTTGAACAAATGTAATAAAATAAATATTCACAAACAAAAGACATAAAATATAAAAAGTGAGGATGGGGAATACAATGTGGTGCTTTTATAATGTATTCAAACTTATGTGACCATAACTTAAAATAGACTGTTATTTACATAGGTGGTTATATATCACACACAAATAAAGGAATATAAATGTAACATTAAAGAAACTCATCAAATCGCAAGAGAAAATGAAGAGAACTACAAAAACAACAAAATAGAAATAAGTACATACCTATCGATAATTACTTTAAATGGACTGCATACTTCAATCAAAAGACATAGGATGGCTAAATGGATTTAGAAAACAGGAACAAATACATATGCTACCTACAAGAGGCTCACTTCATGTTGAAAGACACCCAAAAACTGAAAAATATCTATCATAGAACAAAAAGAAAGCTGGGATAGCAATACTTACATAAGACAAAATTTTAAAACTAACACTATTCCCTGGCTAGTGTGGCTCAGTGGATTGAGCACCAGCCTGTGAACCAAAACATCACTGGTTCGATTCCTGGTCAGGCTACATGCCTGGGTTGTCAGCCAAGTCCCTGGTTGGGGGTGGGTGAGAGGCACCCAACTGAGGTATCTCTCACACACTGAAGTTTCTCTCTCTCCCTCTCTTCCTTTCTGTCTAAAAGTAAATAAATAAAATCTTAAACACACACACAGACAATAATAAACAAAAGAGGGCACTAATGATAAAGGGATTAATCCAACAAGAGGACATAAACATTTATGCACCCAACAGAGGAACACTAAATACATAAAGCAAATACTAACTGACATACTGGGAGAGATTGAAAGTATTATAATAGTAAGGGACTGTCACATTTCACTTTCATTGATGGATAAATCAGAATATCAACAAGGAAACATGGCCATACATGACACATTTGATAAGACAGACTTAAGAGATATATATAGAACACTGCATCCAAAAAGCAGAATACACATTCCCAGTACACATGGGACATCCTCCAGGGTAAATCACATTAGGCTAGTTTCAATAAATTCAGAAGATTGAAATCACACCAAACATCTTTCAACCATAATAGTATAAAACTAGAAACCAATTACAAGAAGGAAACTAGAAAAAAAAATCAAACATATGGAGGCTAAACATGTCACTGAAAAAATTTTCAATGAAGAAATCCGAGAAAGTAAAAGGGAAACTACCTCTAGATAAATAAAAATGGAAATGACATTTTAAAATGTATGGGATGTAGCAGAAACAGTTCTAAAAGGGAAGTTTACAGCAATAGAGGTCTATCTTAACAAAAAAAGTCTTAATAAACAAAGCTTACACCTAATGGATCAAGAAAAAGAACAAACAAAAGCCATGCTAGTAGATGGAAAGAAATAAAGATCAAAGTGGAAATAAATGAAATATAGTAATGAAATGAAGAGCAGGCTCTGTAAAATGATGAACAAAATGATGGAGACAAAATGATGGAGGTAAACTGTTAGCCAGACTCATCAAAAAAAGAGAGAGCCCAAGTAAATAAAATCAGAAAGGAAAGAAATTACAACAGATGCCACAGAAATACAGAAGACTGTAAGAGAATGTTGTAAATAATTATATGCTAACAAAGTGGACAATGTAGAAGACATGGATAAACTCCTAGAAACAGTCTACCAAGATGAATCATGTAGAAATAGAGAATATGAACAAATCCATTACCAGTAATAAAAATATTCCCAACAAAACTCCACAATCAGCCTCACAAGAAAATTCTACCAAGCATTTAAAGAAGAATTAATACCCTTCTTAAGCTATTCCAAAAATTGAAGAGAAGACTTCCAAACTCATTCAACGAATCCAGTTTTACCCTTACACCAAAATCAGATAGACAGTACAAAACAAGAAAATTATAGGCCAATATCCTTGATGAGCATAGATGCAAAATTCCTTACAAAATATTAGCAAATTAAATTCAACAACATGTTAAAAGAATCAAACACCATGATCAAGTGGGTTTATTCCAGGGGTACAAGGATGGGTCCATATTCACAAATCAATCAATGTAATACACTGCATCAACCAAATGAAGAATAAAAATCATATGATCAGCTGAATAGATGCAAAAAAAGCATTTCACAAAATTCAACCACCATTTATGATAAAAACTAACAAGGAGAGTATAGAGGGAACATATGTCAACATAATAAAGGTCATATATTAGACAAGTCCACAGCTAACATTATACTCACAAGTGCAAAGCTAAAAGCTTTTTCTCTAAGATCAGAGAAAATAAAAGGGGAATACTACCTCCAGATAAATAAAAATGGAAGACAAGACAAAGATGCTCACCTTTGCCACTTTTATTCAACATAGTACTGGAAGTCCTAGCCCTAGCAATCAGAGAAGAAAAAGAGATAAAAGACATCCAAATTGGAAAGAGGAAGTAAAACTTATTATTTGTAGATAACATGACACTATATATTGAAAACCATAAAGACTCTATCAGAAACTGTTAGGTCTAATAAATGAATTCAGTGAAGTTACAGGATACAAAATTTATATACAGAAATCTGTTGTATTTCTATACATTAATAATGAACTATAAGAAAGAGAAACTGTGAAACAATTCAATTTTCAATTGCATGAAAAAAGTACCTAGGAATAAATTTAACCAAGGAATGGAAAGATGTGTGCTATGAAGACCAGTGATCCCCAACCTTCTTGGCCTCAGAGACCAGTTTTGTGGAGTGGGGAGAGGCGGAGCTCAGGTGAGCTTCAGTCACCTGGTGTGGATTCAGGGAGACAGGTGGTGGAGCTCAGGTGAGCCTTGCTTGTGGCCCGGTTCCTAAAGGCCTCAGACCATTGATGGTCTGCAGCCCAAGGGTTGGGGACCTCTGGTGGAAACTTTAAGATATTGATGAAAGAAATTGAAGATGTTATATATAAATGGAAGAAAATATTGTGCTTATGGACTAGAAAAATTAATATCATTAAAATGTCCATACTACCCAAAGCAATTTACATATTCAATGTAATCCTATCAAAATACCAATGGCATTTTTTCACAGAACTAGAATAAATAATCTCAAAATTTATATGGAACCACAGAAGACCCCAAAGAGTTGAAACAATTTTGAAAAAGAACAAAGCTGAAGGCATCACACTAGTGACATCAAACTATACTAGAAAGCTATAATAATCTAAACAGTATGATATTGGTACAAAAACAGACACAAATTAATGCAACAGAATAAAGCCCAGAAATAAACCTATGCTTACTGATATGGTCAATTAACCTAAAACAGAGGAAACAAGAACATATGATGAAAAAAAAGATGTCTCTTCAATAAATGCTGCTGGGAAAACTGGACAGCTACATGCAAAAAATGCAACTGTACCACTTTCTTACACCATATGCAAAAATAAACTCAAAAGGGATTTGCAAATTAACTGTTATACCAGAAACCATAATACTCCTAGAAGAAAACATACTAAAAAGCTTAAGCACAGTGAAGGAAATCATCAACAAAACAAAACAACAACCCACTGACTGGGAGAAGATATTTACAAGTGATATGTCTGATAAGGAGTTGATATCCAAAATCTTTAAAGAACTTATATAACTCAACATCAAAAATAAACCCATCTGATTAAAAAATGGGCAGATAACCTGAATAGACATTTTTCCATATAAGACATACAGATGACCAACAGACACATGAAAAGGTAGTCAACATTACTCATCATCAGGGAAATGCAAATCAAAACCAAATGAGGTATCACCTTACACCTGTCAGATTGTCTATTATCAAAAAGACAACAACCAAATAACAAGTCGTGGTGGGAATGTGGAAAAAAGGGGGCCCTTGTGCATTGCTGGTGTGATTGCTAACTGGTATAGCCACTGTGCAAAACAGCCTGAAGACTCCTCAGAAAAATATACCATACATAGAACTACCATAAAATCCAGCAATTTACTGCTGGTTATCTAGCCAAAGAAAATAAAAACACTAATGTGAAAGATATTCGCACCCCTATGTTCATTGCAACATTGTTCATAATAGTTAAGATACGGAAAGAACCTAAGTGTCCATCAATAGATGAGTGGATAAAGAAATGTGGTACACACACACACACATACACTCACAGGAATATTACTCGGCCTTAAAAAAGAAAAACAAAATCTTGCTATTTTTGTCAACACAGTGGACCTAGAAGATATTATGTTAAATGAAATAAGTCAAACAAAGGATCAATACTGTATGATTTCACTTATATGTAAAACCTAAAAAACCAAAACAAAGAAATAAATAAAACAGAAATGAACTCATAGATATAAAGAACAAAATGACAGATTCTAGAGGAAATGGGTAGAAAAAGAAAGAAAAGTAGTAAGAAGTATAAACTTCTAGTTATAAAGTAAATAAGTCATGTGATGTAATATGTAGCACATGGAACACAGTGAATAGTGTTGCAATAACTTTGGGAACAGATACTAGATTTATCACAATATGACCATTTCATAAGGTGTAGAAATGTGGAATCACTATATTATACACTTGAAACTCATGTAATATTCCATATCAATTATATTTTAATAAAAAATTAAAGTTGCCATGTAAAAAAAAATCTGGCATATAGGATGTGCTCATTAAGTACTAAATGAATGAATGAATGGCTTTAGGATAATAAAGTTCATGTACTCAGTGTTAGTAATCCATGTTTCATTAAAAAAACTAAAAGCACCCAACTTCCAGCCCAGATGGAGGTGTAGACTAGAAATACCGTGCCTCCTCGCACAACCAAAATTAAGGACAACAAAGATTCAGAAACAAAAACACAACCAGAACAGACAGAAAACTGAACTGTACGGAAGTCCGACAACCATTCATCCAGACCGGTAAGAGGGGCAGAGTTGGTGGCGGGTAGAGAGGGGTCGCGGCAGGAAAAAGTAGTGGCTGGCGGACCTGGGCGTGGAGGCGGTGTGCAGACAGTGCGCAGGTGGCACGGGGCTAGCAGACCCCTGGCATGGGGAGGAAACAAGCAGTGAGGCAGGCACACAAGGCCACTGGCTGACCATGGTCACACATTCATGCACAGATAAAGGAGGCAAAGACCTCGCAACCCAGGGCCCCAGCGCCAGGAAATAAAGCCTAAAAGCACCAATTGAAAACACTTGTGGGGGCAGAGGTGCCGGGAGAGACTCCCAGCCTCACAGAAGAGTTTGTTGGAGAGACCCACAGGGTCCTAGAACGTACACAAGGCCACCCACCTAGGAACCAGCACCAGAAGGGCCCAATTTGCTGTGTGAAGTGGCAGAAGGGACTGAAATACGAGCGGAGCAAGCGCCATTGTTCCCTCTCTGATCTGGACCCCACATACAGGGTCACAACCCAGCCACGGGGGTTGCCCTGCCCTGGTGAACATCTAAGGCTCCACCCTCACTACATAACAGGCACGACTAGACCCCCTCCCCCCAAAAAACTGGCCAAAATGGAAGAACAGATCAAAGCTCCAGAAATAATACAACTAAGCGACCAAGAGATAGCCAGCCTATCAGATGCACAGTTC
>PVKM010031261.1:0-16891 GCA_004027735.1 Carollia perspicillata | reverse complement strand
ACATTGAGTTCAAAATAATGGTTATAAAGATGATTAAGGAGCTCGGTGAGAACTATAAGGAACTCTATGGAAGCCACAAGGAACTTACTGGGAATTACATTGGCATGACAAAGGACATAGAAACTACCAATAAGAGCCAGGAGGAAATGAAGAATAAAATATCTGAAGTGAAGACTACACTGGAAGGAATTAAAAGTAGGCTAGATGAAACAGAGGATTGAATCAGTGAGCTGCAGGACAAGGTAGAAAAAAAACTCCCAGACAACAACAAAACAAAAAAGACTCAGAAAGAGTGAAGAGGGTTTAAGGGAGATATAGGACAACATGAAACATAATAATAACAATATAAGAGGAATGTCAGAAGGAGAAGAAGAGGAGCAAGGGATAGAAAACCTGTTTGAAAAAGTAATAACAGAAAACTTCCCTAACTCGATGAGAAAAAAAGTCATGGAAGTCCAGGAAGCACAGTGGATCCCAATCAAGATTAATCCAAAGAGGTCCACTCCAAGACACATCATAATTAAAATGGTATAATTAAAAGACCAAGAAAGAATCTTAAAGGCAGCAAGGGAGAAACAGCTAGTAATATATGAGGGAGCTCCAATAAGGCTATTTGCTATTTTCTCAACAGAAACACTACAAGCCAGAAGGGAATGGCAAGAAGTATTCCAAATGATGAAAATCAAAGGCCTACAACCAAGACTACTCTAACCAGCAAGGCTCTCATTTTAAATGGAATGTGAAATAAGGAGTTTTTCAGATGAAAAAAGCTAAACCAGCTCCACCAAACCAGCACTGCAAGAGATGCTAAAGGGACTGCTTTAAGATGATGAAGAAAAAGCAGGGGGGTGAGAGAGAAACATATGTACAAAAGGAAAAAAATGGCAGTGAATAAGTACCTATCGATAATACCCTTAAATGTAAATGGATTAAATGCTCCAATCAAAAGACATAGGGTAGCTGAATGGACAAGCAAACATGACCTGAATATATGCTGTATACAAGAGACCAACTTCAGAACAAAACATCTACACAGACTGAAATTAAAGGGATGGAAAAAAATATTCCATACAAATGGATATGAAAAAAAAAAAGCTGGGAGTCTTCTGGGGAACATAGAAGCATAGGTAGACACACTGTGCCTCCTCACACAATCAAAAAAGGACAACAAATTTAAAAACAAAAAGTAACCAGAACTACAGGAAAATCAAACAGTATAGAAGTAGGATAACCAAGGAGTTAAAGAAGAAACATTCATCCAGACTGGTAGGAGGGGTGGAGCCAGGCAGCGGGGCAGAAAGGACTTATGGCAAGATGGTGGATGGGGGACCACGGAGGGCAAGGTGGCGGCTGGTGGAGAGGGCAGTTTCACATTTGCATGCAGATAAATAGGGAGGAACAACTGGGGAGTGAGACAGACCACGCAACCCAGGGTTCCAGCTTGGGGAAATAAAACCTGAAAAACTGACTGTAAAAAGCTGTGTTGGTTGAGGTGTTGGGAGAAATTCCCAGCCTCACAGGAAAATTCATTGGAGAGACCTACAGGGTCCAAGAATGTACACAAAACCACCCACCTGGGAATTAGCAACAGAAAGGCCCAATTTGTTTGTGGGTAGTGGTGGAAGTGACTGAAAGCTAGCAGAGAGCCACACAAGCAGCATTGTTCCCTCTTGCACCCCTCCCCCACATACAGAGCCACAATGCAGCAACATAGGTTGCCTAGCTCTGGTGAATACCTAAGGCTCTACTCCTTACTGTGTAGAAGGTGTGCTGAGACAAAAAAAAAAATTGTTCCAAATGAAAGAATAGATCAAAGCTCCAGAAAAACTACAGCTAAGCAATGAACAGATAGCCAGCCTATGCACAGTTCAAAACACTGGCAATCAGGATGCTCACAGAAATGGTTGAATATGGTCACAAAACAGAGGAAAAATGAAGTCTATGCAAAGTGAAATAAAGGAAAATGTACAGAGAACCAACAATGAAGAGGAGGAAATGTGGACTCAAATCAATGGTTTGGAGTACAAAGAAGAAATAAACATCCAACTGGAACAGAATGGAGAAACAAGAATTCAAAAAAATGAGGAGAGGCTTAGGAAACTTCAGGACAACTTTAAACATTCCAATATCTGAATCATAGGGGTGCTAGAAGGAGGAAAAAAGAGCAAGAAATTGAAAGCTTATTTGAAAAAACAATGAAGGAGAACTTCCCCAATCTGGCTAAGGAAATAGACTTCCAGGAAGTCCAGGAAGCTCAGAGAGTCCCAAAGAAGTTGGACCCAAGGAGGAACACACCAAGGCACATCATAATTACACTACCCAAGATTAAAGAGAAGGAGAACAGCAAGAGAAAAGGAGACAATTACCTACAAAGGAGTTCCCATCAGACTGTCAGCTGATTTCTCAAAAGAAACCTTGCAGGCAAGAAGGGGCTGGAAAGAAGTATTCAAAGACATGAAAGGCAAGGGCATATATCCAAAATTATCTATGTAGCAAAGCTATTATTTAGAATGGAAGGGCAGCTAAAGTGCTTTCAAGATAAGGTAAAGTCAAAGGAGTTCATCATCACCAAGCCCTTATTATATGAAATGTTAAAGGGACTTATCTAAGAAAAAGAAGATGATCGAAACTATGTACAGTAAAATGACAACAAACTTACAACTATCAACAACTGAACCTAAAAACAAAATTGAAAACAAAAGCAAACAATTAGAATTGGAAATAGAATCATGGAAATGGAGATCACATGGAAGGTTACCAGTGAGGGGAGGGAGGGGGAATAAAGGGGAAAATGGTACAGGAAATAGGAAGCATACATGATAGGTAGAAAATAGACAGGGGATGGGTGTTAAAAATCGTGTAGAAAATGTAAAAGCCAAAGAACTTATATGTAAAATCCATGGAACTGAACTAAAGCGGAGGTGGGGGGGATGCAGGGGGGAGGAGGTGTGCTGGGCAGAGGGGAATAAAGAGGGGGAAATGGGAAAACTGTAGTAGCATAATCAATAAAATATATTTTAAAAAGAAATGTGGTTACAATAATTAAAAAGAAACCATGTGCAAAGAAAAAAAGAAGCTGGGACAACAATACTTACATCAGAAAAATAGACTTCAAAACAAAGGCCATAAGAGAGACAAAGAAGGTCACTACATTTAAGGGAATAGTCCATGAAGAAGATATAACCCTTGTAAACATACATGCACCCAATATAGGAGCACCTAAATCTATAAGGAAAATCATTGAGGACTTGAAGAAAGATAGTGACAGCAACACACTCATTATAGGGGATTTTAGTATCTCATTGTCAACAATAGACAGATCTACCAAGTAAAGAATCAACAAGGATTTTGTGGTATTGAACAACACTGTAGATCATATAGATTTAATTGATATATACAGAACCTCCCACCCCAAATTAGCAAAATACACATTATTCTCAAACACATATAGAGCATATTCAAAGATAGACCACATGGTAGGACACAAAGTAAGCCTCAACAAATTCAAGAAAACTAAAATTATATCAAACATCTTCTTGGATCACAATGACTTGAAAGTAGAAACGAACCTGAAGGAAAAAACTCCAAAATATTCAAATACATGGAAACTGAGTAATATGCTATTAAATATTATTCAGGGTGAAATCAAAAAGTACCTGGAAACAAATGAAAATGAACACACAACAGCCCAAACCTATGGGATGCTGCCAAGGCAGTCCTGAGAGGGAAGTTCATAGCAATACAGGGCTACTTAAAAAGAGATAGAAAAATCAAAAAAATCAAAACAAAACAAAACCCACAACCATCCATCTACAAGAACTAGTGGAAAAACACACAAAGCCCAGAGCAAGTAGAAGAAAGGAAATAATCAAAATCAGAGCAGAATTACATGACATAGAGACTAAAAGAATAATTCAAAGGATCAATAAACCCAGGAACTGGTTCTTTGAAAAGATAAACAAAATTGACAATCCTTTAACCAGACTCATCAAGAAAAAAAAAAGAGAGGTCCCATATAAATAATATCAGAAACAAAAGAGAAGTTACAACCAATACCACAGAAATACAAAGGATTGTAAGAAATTACTATGAACAACTATATGCCAAGAAATTGGACAACCCGAGAGAAGTGGACAAATTTCTAGAAACATACAATCTTCCAAAACTTAATAAAGAAGGAGAAAGCCTGAATAGACCAACAACGACTAGTGAAATTGAAGCAGTGATCAAAAGGCTCCTGGCACACACACACAAAAACACCCTAGACTGGGTGGCTTCACAGGCAAATTTTACCAAACATTCAAAGAACTAACTCCTATGCTGATGCGGACACCAGCCTGCAGTGTCTGTAGCGTTATGGATGAGATAAGATACATTCACACAGACTACTGAGTCCCGTGGAGGAAAAGGGAAGGCATGGCTACTCTCTCAATGGGAGAGCATGCCGACCCTTGCCTTGACAGGTTTTTATTGGGCTTCAATTTGCACAGGAAGACAGGTAAATTTCATTAATCATTGTTAGGTAGTCAGGATCAAACAATAGATAGCATACAAAGAACTACTAGGACTTATTCTGAGTCAGGGTCTGTTAGCTAAAGGGCTACAAAACTTTGGGAAACAAACTCATTTCCTGCTCGGACCCTTATCATTTAATTGAGAGCATTCTTAGCAAAGCAGGTTTCATAAGAGTTTATGTATTTTTTCTTAGGCCTGATCACCTTAGGGAACCTGCCCTTTCCAACACAGGGCTGCACCGCCCTCTGTCATTATTTCAGGCTTAAGTCAGGCAGGGGCTGACATGGCCCGCCTCTGCCCCGCCTGCCCTCGCCCTGCACCACTTTCATTCCCCAACCACCTTCACTGCTCAGGAGCCCAGTAGGAATCAGTTCCGGACAGTCCGTCAGCCTCTACTATCTCTCCAAACAAAAGCCACAGAATACCACCCAGCCTGCTCCCTGCCAGAGACAGAGGCCCTGAGGGAGTTCTGGGGGATCCCTTGGGCCGGACACACCCAGCCCTGAGCACAGCCTGGCAGCCTCAGAGAGCTGGCTGGACCGCCCTGAATCCCGGCCAGCACCTGCGTGATGCCTAAGCCTTGGGCAGAGGCAGGGGTAAGACGGGAGGGCTTGCAGATGGGAAAACGCCCACTCGCTCATGGGCAAGATTCCCCTGCACAGCGCGGGGCTCTGTGAGAGCTGGTTCGGCTGGATCGACCCGGAGTCTTCATGCCCCAGGCCGTGGAGCGGGGAGGAGCGCTCCACACAAAGCTGTCTTGGGCCGCGAAGCTGGTGTAGCTGGTGTGGCCGTGGCCTCCCCCGCCCAGCACCCACCTCCCGGTGAGAACTTGACGCAGCAAACCTTCCGGACTGCCCCAAAGGTGCGGCGCTGGAGGGCGGCTGCTGGCGACCTCGGTGCAGCGCTGCCCTGGTCCAGACTCAGTTCCTTCCTCGACTCAATGAAGGGGCTGGCCCTGTGCTCCCGGTCACACACCTCCCCCCCCCCCCCCCCCCCCCCCCCCGCCGGGCGTGAGCGGCTTTGTGCATTCATCTCGGCATTACTTCCGCGACTGTCAGAGCAGACTTCCCAAAGTGACATTCATTTGCCGTGAAGCAAGCAGCACAGTGTCCCTGGAAATTACTTTAGGTTGGGGACTGTCTTTATGATGATGCGGTGGTTTTACAGGAGACTTGGAGGGGGGGCGCTGTGGGCACGAGGGGCCACCCCAAGTCCCCCATCCGGTGTCCGAGCCACAGCAGCCCCCTTTCCCTTCTCGCTCATCCTGTCTTCGTGGGCTGTGAAGGCTGGTGCCACCGAGGGGAGGGGACACACACGTGCTTCCTGCCGTCACCACAAAACACACCCACCCACTCACTCTCCCGGATTTTTTGTCAGACGTGTTCACAAACAAGAACCCCTACGGATTCACCTCTGAATGCACGCAGCTCCAGGGCGTAGCTGCAACACGGGAACTGGGGGACACGCGTCCGCCTACAGCACCGCGCCAGCAAGGAAGGGCAGAGGGCTGCGGCTCCCTCCCGGGCTGGGCGAGAATGCGGCGTCAGGGGCCCAGGAATGACCGTTTGGAAAGATGGCTGTGTCTGCGTGGAGGTCCTGAGCTCGCCCTGTGGATTGGGGCTGAGGGGGAGCGGACAGTAGGTCATCGGACAAGGCGTGGAGTGACTGAGTCACCAGGGCTCAGGCCCCTCTTACCTAATCAGGGATCAGGCAGAGCTGTTTCCTTCTTACAGCCCCGTAATCACGCTCACACCTCGTCCGCTCTCAGGACGCCTAGGCTTTCTGAGGTCCGTGCCCTCTGCGGAGGAGGTGGGGCGGCGGAGCCTCCTGCGGGGGAGGACAGGGGTGTGAGCGTGTTAACAGGGCTGTACAAAGGAAACAGTTCTGTGTGCTCCCTGGTTAGGTGAGAGGGGCCAGAACAGCCGGGGCGGTCATCATTCTTAGAGAGAAACGACTGGTCAGGCAGCGGCAGCTGCGATTCTGAGGAGGCTCTACCCTGCTCCTCGCAAGTGTCTGGTGCCCATGACTCCTGCCTCAGGCCCCCGGGACCCTGAGCTGGTGGGCCCATGAGGAGGGGGCCAAAGAGCTGGGGGCTGGCAGTGGTGTGACTGCTGCATTTGCCACACTGTCCCCATGGCCCTGTTCTGCTCCCCTGGGGTCTTTGGTTCGGATGAGCCCCTCTCATTCTAGGCACAACGGGCCACCGTCTCTAGCCTCCCATGGAAGAGCTGCTTGTGTAGCCCCGGGGGTCCAGAAGAGTCACTCGTCCCCCAAATCATGGCAGCCAAGTCCACGTGAGCAGGCTGCTCCTGCTGGAGAGGGGGGCTGCTGCAAGACCCAGCGGTCAGGGGATCGGCTCTTCTTTCCAAAGAAGCAAGACAACTGGAGGAGCTAAGCGGACAGCCCCCCCCCCACCCTGCCCGGCAAGAGCGAAGCCACAGCAGAGGCCATAGCAGAGGCCACACCAGCGGGCACTGTCCCCTTCCCGGCCAGCAGACCTGCTGGCGGCCCTGCCCCCTGGGGCTCAGCCACTGGGCCCACTCAGCAGCTGGATTCTGGCCCCAGAGGGTCTCCCTCTCCTCCCACCCCAGGGCATCTTTCCTCTTGACTGTGTCCCTTGGGTCTCTCCCTGGAACACAGAGGTCCAGATGCCTCCAACTTGTCCCCAGGTGGTAATCTTTAGCAGTGCCCCAGGAGGTCAGCTGTTTTTCCAGGATCCAGGATAGGTCTTATCTGTAGTTTCTGGGGAAAAAAAGCTTTAGCATACACATTACTTGCTAGGCTTATAACTTTTTACCTTAAACTGAAAATTTCCAACTCTTGAGTCCCCTATTAGCAGTTTCTTTTTATCTCTTGGTGTACAATTTTGAATAACTTTTTTTCTCATTGTTTAAGTAAGCAGCAGCAAAAAAATGAATACAAATGCTTTTCAAGCACGCTTAGAACTTTTTAAAAACTGACTATATCAAGCTATAAAGAAGGTTCCAACAAATGTCTCATAAACTATGTGTATTGCTCCCTTTGCCATTAATCTGGAAACCAGTTACAAGGTAACTAGAAAGTCCCTACATTTAGATGTTTTTTAAAATATTTTATTTCTTTATTTTTAGAGGGAGGGAACAGGAAGGAGAACGAGTGGGAGAGAAACATGAATGTGTGGCTGCCTCTCACCCATCCCCTACCGGGGACCCAGCCCGCAACCCAGGCATGTGCTCTGACCGGGAACTGAACTGGCGACCCTTTGCTTCACAGGTCCACGCTCAATCCACTGAGCCAGGGCTACAACAGCCAGGGCTAGATGTTTTAAAATACACTTTTAAATAACTTTTCAAAATAAATCACAGTCAGAGTTGGAAAATAATTAGCATAGAAAAATAAAAACACTGCATACCAAAGCAAGATCATTCTGTTTTCAAAAATGATAAAGGCTTCAAACTCAGTGGTTCTCAACCAAGGGTGGTTTTTGCTCCCTCGGAGACTTTAGGTCACATATTGAGCCATTTTAAATTGTCCTGAGGGGAGGGGAAGGGAGGGTGTTATCTGTGTTCAGTGAATAAAGGTATTGAATGCTAAAAAGCACTTACAATGCAGAGGACAATCCCCCAGGAGAATGAATTATGTGGCCAAAAGGGGCCATAGTGCTGAGAATGAGAAACCCTACTCTGTAGCATGAAGAGTCCATTAGAATGCAAACAGCATGTCACTTAGCATCCTAGATCTGAAATGCTGCCTTTCTTGGAAAAGAGAGCATGGAAGCTGAAACTTAAAGAACAAAAAGCTCTGGCCATCTTGCCAATATTGGGGAGAAGTGTCCTAGGCTGAGAAGTCATCTGGAAAACTTCAGGAGACGAAGGAAGCCCTGTCGATTTCGGAGACTGAATCGCATTGTGATAAAACTGAGTCAGCATCTGAGGATCCCTGCTTCTTTTCATTGCTCATAAGTCACATTAATAACTATTTCATAATGCCACTTCAAACAAAAAATCTTTGTCTTTTAGATTCCAGATTTCACCATGTAAGGTTTTCCTCTTTGAAAATGTGGACATTTGCTACAATCTATGTTCCTCAGATTACCAACCTGAGGGCACATTTCCACTAACAAAATTGAGATTTCTAGAATATCATGCCTACATCCAGGCTGTAAACTCACTTAAAATGCTAAGAATGATGCTACTCTTTTATTCAGTCATTAATATACCTATGACTAACAAAGAGAATTTTTCTAGCTCCTCACATTATCTCACATCTTTCTATTTCCTTTCAAGCTTTAACTATTTCTATGTCATATACAGCCACAAAACTGTAATAATCATTATTACATGAGAGCAAGTTTACCTTGATAACATGAGAATCTACTGAAAGTTACCACAGTGGGAATTTAGTGCACTGATGGGAAATAACATGCAGGAATAAACATGTAGAAATAGTACATTAAAGATACAATTTTTTAAGGACTCAATAGCAACAAAACAGGTAAAAAAAAAACCCTTGGAATAAACTTAACAATAATATACAGGATCTGTATGAATGAAATTGGAAATTGCTACCCAATAACAGAAACTGTAACAAATGAAAAATATCTTACCCTTGGATTAAAAACTGGGTATCATTGTTTACCTATATACCAAAGATGTCTATAAATGTAATATAATCTAGATTAATATAGAAAAGCATTCCCACAGAAAGTGGTCACTTTTTAACTATTTTATGTTAGAAATATAAGATGCTTCTTTTTGTTTTTATTTTTTATTGATTATGCCATTACAGTTGTCCCATTTCCCCCCTTCATTCCCCTCCACCCTGCACACCCCCTCCCACCAACACTCCCCTGCTTTAGTTCATGTTCATGTGTCATAACTTCTTTAGCTTCTACATTTCCCACACTACTCTTGCCCTCTCCCTGTCTATTTTCTCCCCAACGTCTATGCTATTTATTCTCTGTACCTTCTCCACCTCCCACTGCCCTGTTGCTAACCTTCCATGTGATCTCCATTTCTGTGGTTCCACTCCTGTTTTAGGTGTCTGCTTAGTCTGCTTTTGTTTTAGGTGTGGTTGTTAACAACTGTGAGTTTGCTGTCCTTTCACTGTTCATATTTTTTATCTTCTTTTTCTTAGATAAGGCCCTTTCATGTTTCATACAATAAGGGCTTGGTGATGACGAACTCCTTGAACTTGACCTTCTCTGAGAAGCGCTTTACCTGCCCTTCCATTCTAAATGAATGGAAGGTTATGCAGCCAAACATCACTCAGAGCCAGCTGGGGACATATTCATCTTCAAAGCCTATGTGCCTAAAGACCCCAAGTTAGTTGGAATTTATAACCTCATCAACTCGATTCAAAGTCAGGAAAAGTCTCTGGCTTCTGACCTGGACGAATCCACCCAGACTGGACCCTTCTCTTGGCTCACCCTCCTACAGGATGGAGCCCGGATGCTCAACCTGACAGCCCCTGAAGATGTCAATAATTGTTTCCTCTGTGCCTCCCTGGAACGGCCTCCCATAACAGCAGTTCCTATCCAGACCCCCCTGAACGTTACTTCTAACCCTGTCTCCTTTCCTCTCCCGAGTGTGCCTCTCTTTCAGAATGAAGCTGAAACCCCTCCAGTGTGCTACAGACCTGAGAAGACCTGCAACCTCACCATCCCGATCTGCCCTGGAGGACTCACCAGCCCACCCGGGATATTCTTCTGGTGCAACGGGACCTTGTACCGCACCGTCCGACCAGCAACCCCCACCCCGTGTTACCCAACGATCTTAACCCTGCAGCTGATGCAATATCAGGAGGGAGAGTTGCACTCTCTCCTTACCAGCCAAAGGGAAAGGAGAGCAGTCCTCTTGCCTGTATTAGTAGGCCTGTCTTTTACAACCTCCCTCATAGGAGCTGGGGTTGGGGGCACAGTGTTGGCCCATAGCATCCAGACCAATCAGCAACTTAAGGAAGAGTTAGAAAAAGCCCTGGATGCCACAGCCCTCTTCCTAGCCTCACTCCAGAGGCAAATAACTTCCTTGGCCCAGGTGACCTTGCAAAACTGCCGGGCATTAGACCTGCTCACTGAAGAAAAAGGAGGAACTTGCCTGTTTCTACAAGAACAGTGTTGCTTTTATATTAATGAAAGTGGAATAGTTGAGGAAAATATCTATAGGCTCCAAGATATCCAAAACTGGGTCAAGAGCGTAGACCAGACCCCATTCTCTACTCCGTGGTGGCAGTCTCTTGTGTATTCGGTCTTGGCTCCTATAATTAAGCCCCTGCTCATCTTGTTCTTTTTTTTTATTTTTTTTCAAAGATTTTGTTTATTTATCTTGAGAGGGGAAGGGAAGGAGACAGGGAGAGAAATGTTAATGTATGGTTGCCTCTCATGCGTCCCCTGCTGGGAACTGTCTTGCAACCCAGGCATGTGCCGTGACTGGGAATCGAACTGCGATCGTTTGGTCCCCAGGCCCACACTCAGTCCACTGAGCTACACCAGCCAGGGCTCATCTTGTTCTTATCATAATGTTAGGACCGTGCCTAATATGCACCCTCACTGAGCAGATAAAGATGATGCATCCCGGGCGGCTACCACAAGGATACTCTCACTCCAAAGACACCACTACCAGAGGCTCCATCCCAGTCTTGGTGATGCTATGACTGAAGAAGACTCAGTCTAGCATCAAAGGGGAGGGGGGAATATTATGGGAGATAAAGCTGGCTCTCTCTTCTGGACTCCAGATAACTCCCTGCTGGCTCCCGGGCCCTAGATATGTTCCGCCCTCTGCTTCCGTATCCTTGGCTTCCACATGCTTGTACCACGTGACCCCTACTCTCCCCGCCTTGCTACAAGAGTATTTAACCACCCGTCTAACCCCTCCTCGGGGCCCAGAATTTGGAGGCTGCCTCCTCTGGGTCCACGCGTGTAAATAAAGGCTTATCCCTTCACCCCAAATCATGTAAGAGTCTGTTTTTCCACAACGCTAAAATATTTATATGGTCTTGTGATCCATCACCCAGCTCCATATATGGGAAATTCCTCCACACGCAAAGAATGATATGAAAATGTATGTCCTCTAGGACATACGTGAAGGAGACCTCAGATGATGTGCAGTTTGACTGTCTGATTCTCTGACTGAAACTGAAGAGCAGTAAGCGTTTCAGAGATGGCTTACCTGAATAAAGTGTGTCAGATACAGAGTTGAATGAACGAACTGCATCCAAAGTTATACTCAGTATATTAGTAGGCCTGGGCCTTTTCTGCTGCCCCTAGAGATCTCTCAATGGGCCACACTAAAAGAAAGACCAGGACCAGATAAATGGTGTCTTAAACTCCGTGGCAGTTTGCTTTGTAGGTGTTTTTCCAAACTTTGAATGGCCACAGGCAAGTAAAGATGGAGGTGTTGCAGGAAAATAATGACTTAAAGGATGTCTTGGGGTACGAAGTGGTAATTTATTTATGCAGGCAAACCCAGAGGAGGCAGTCTCCAAGTTCTGGGCCCCGAGGAGGGGTTTGGTGAGTGATTAAATACTCTTCTGCTAAGGTGGGGGGAGGCTACGTGGCAGAAGCAGGGAGTACAGAAGCAGAATAAGGAAGTTATCTGAAACTCAGAAGTGAGAGGCGGGGCTGAAGCTAGGCTAGCCACAGGGCAGCAAGGCATGGCATGTTATTTTCTATTACAGAGGCAGAGGGCTATTCATGAGTGAGTGGAAATTCATAAAGCTGAACAAGCACAGCATGTTCAGCAGTAGAGCCTGCAAGACCCTGTAACCAGGTAAGCACCTCCTATTGCTGATCCAATAAATCCATCCAAATCCATTAAAAATATATTCTCAAACACCAACTTTTCAGAGAAGCAAAGTGAGGCCCAGAGAGATGAGGGGCAACCCCAAGACACAATCTAGAAATGGGCAGAGTCACCATGTGCCAAGGAGTTTGCCAGTGCCCACCGAGTGAAACACTAATCAAGGATAGCTGGGTGTATGTTGAATGTCAGAAAGGTTAAAAGGTAGGTAGTGGTGCAAACAACGTTTCTCCACATTAAGTTTGGTACTATGGACACTATGGACACTTCTGCATTTGCCTTCTGGAGAGCCCTCAGTGTGCAAGCCTCATCCACGGACTAGCTGATACCATTGTCACAATCTGTGATACAGAAAGGGACAGACTATAAGCCACGTCACAATGAACAATCAGAAGAATATATATGTAGAGCTCACCAGCAACACCCAGCCTTTCAGGGGGATGTTTGGAAAAACACCTGTGCACAAGATGAAAATACACGGAAGCTATAACTGTATAGCGTGAATTTAGTGGTGGGGGAAAATTATTCCCTTCAAGGCATTTCTGTGAGCTGAAAAACGACATACCTCCCTTTATAAGTAAGTCTGCATTTTTCCAGTGAGCCTACAGCAAACAATCTGTTTATAGAAATAAGGAAAGAGAGCCCTGGAGACTTCACATGGCTTCTCAAAAAACTACAGGCCAGAACTACAACACCTTCCAGTCTGGATGAATCATGTTTTGTTTATGTTCTGAGACTTGATCTACCTCTGAAACAGAGGGGAAAAGTCAGGAGAATGCCTTCTCCCTATTGTGGAGACAGTGCAACAGGAACAACACACACAGTGACAATCTTCTTGAGTTCAAATCAAGATACCATTTGTTTTACTTTAAACTGAGTTTTAATGTATTCATTAGGGACATTCCAGATTTATAAAAGTGTCAAATACTTCAAGATTCCAGGAAGACAGACAGCCCATTCCAAGGAAAGAATCTGTAGGGTGACTGAGGAAGGAAAAAATAAAATTTGCTGTTAAAATAAATTTTGCTGGTAAACCCCTGAGAGGTGTCTCAAAGCGTCATTGAAACAAGTGCTCATCAATGACCACTGTGATAGTATTGGACGACCTGTACACAAGGGTGGTTAAATTTAAAAGAGTGATAAATTCATCTCAGGCTGCATTGAGGAAAGTAGCCGCCATCATAGGGAGCTCATGACAATGTGACAGCTACAGCATATTCTGTTTGGAATCAGGCTGTAGCTAAAAAAAAAAACATGAAAATATCTCACATGTATGTCTTTCCAACAGCAGCTCCATCTGAATGAATGTACTTAGCCAAAAATGAACATATCATAAGAACTGAATTGAGTCGAATCATGTGGAGCTCCAATGTCATTGTAGGATTGCATCACTGTGGCAAGTGGCCTCCCTCATGGGACATTAGGAAAATGAGTGAGGCCCTAGTTGCTGACCTAGAAAGTTTTGGTGATTGAGGTGAGACGTTGCACAGGAACCATAGATATCTGAATCCTATCTTGCTCTTTTGTGTGTAAACCTCTTTAAGTGTGATGATGAGTAAAGCTTGGAGAAAGTCTGGAGGGACATTGGAGCTTTCCTGGATGAGGCTTGCACCTTCAGGGTCCTTTGGAAATCACAACAGTGAAAAGTGTTCCATAGTGTCTGCGGTACCAGCCTTCCAGTGTCAAACCATCGTTTACATCAGGGGTGTCAAACCCATTTTGACCTGACTCCACATCAGCCTCATGATTGCCTTCAAAGGGTCGAATATAATTTTACCACTGTATAAATGTACCTACACCTTAAGGAGGGTCAGTGGGCTTGGCACTATCACTGGGTAGAAACAAGGTGTCAGGCCAGATAAAACACGGTGCTCAGCCAGAATTGGTCGTGTGGGCCTTGTGTTTTGCACCTGTGGTTCACATCGTTTACATCATTTACTGACCTGGTCACTTGTATGGCACTGAACACCACCAAACACATTCTGGATCAGCTTTTCAGAAGGTGGGCACTGGCCATACCCTCCAGTCAACATAACTCTGCGAACGTCCAGTTGTGTCATGGCAATGTTCCTTCATCACTACGAGACTCCGTTTTTATCTCTGAAAAGTGGGTGGTAGTAAATAAACCTTGCATACTTTTAGATGGGTTAAGGGAATCAGCTATTGCAGGTTTTCTCTTGGTTTTTCATCCTGCCAAATGTACGCTGGACTGGCTGTGGTTGTTGAATTGTATGAATTTCCATGCCCCACAGAAAGCGCTCTGCCTTTTTCCTTACTGCCCTGTGGCCATTCTGCATATAAAAAAGCACATGGAACATAACTTTCAAAGAGTTTGTTATGCCATTTATGTGGTCCTGATGTGTGTTTTTTGGTTGGCCAGATTAGACATTTTGCAGGCAGCAAAAATCCCAAGGTTCACTCAGATATTTGGGATGATTTTGAATGAACTCTACTCATTCCACAATGTGTATGATACACATGCTACACGCAGGCACACTCTGTCACAACTGGCAGTGCACAATGCAGAGGAAAGCTCTTAACTTCAGTTTTAAGAAGAGAGTATGACAGGGAAGACGTTACTTGCATTTGTATGTCACTTATGGCATTTTCATAGCCTTTGCTGCATCTGGTGGCAGTTTTCAATGCTTACTAGAAGGAGGGATCACAGAACCACATGAATTACTGGAGTAATTCTGTGTGTGCAGAAGAGAAAAAACTCATGCTTAAAGAGAAATTAGTTTGGTTTCCAGAGCCTTTGTTTGTGGGTGAGAAATTTCTGGCAGAATCCTGGATTTGTTCCACTTCCGTCTTAAGCTGTGGCTTTTTCTTCTTTTTCTCTCTCCAGGTGGTGGCCCCACTCTGTTGCCTGTAGCTTTTATCTTCATCCTCATTGTCTTGTGCCACAAAGGGGACATGTGGCCACATCCTGGAATGTCAAGTTCCACAGACTCACTTGTATGAAACCTGGTGAGGAACCCTGGAGATAAAGCTTATTTCTTTTTCCAGGTTTATATCCACTCTCTTTCCTTTTTTTTTTTTTGTTATAATTATATATGATATGAAGAGCGAAAAAGGTATATTGTTTGGAGTTTAAATTTTAGAACTGCCAATGATAATTGATGTCATTTTAAAATAGGAAACTTACCATTTTGTCTTTTCATCTTAAATACCAAAATTTAAGTAAGGCTTGTCTCGGCAGGTCTTTTGGATATTTAATTGTGGAAGGAAATGTTTAAAGAACAGCAATTTTAGTTTATAATACTATGTTTTAATAAATTAATAAAAATAATGTCCTTAACAGCCACATTAAAACATTTTCACCTGATAGATATTTATAAAGCATTTTACCAGCAGTGTACTATGTGAATAACTGTGCAAGTTCCATTGCCTAAATAAGTACTTCAAAACACCTGGAAAGTGACTTTATTTTATTTATTTATTTATTTATTTATTTTTTATATTTTATTGATTATACCATTACAGTCCTCCCATTTCCCCCCTTCATTCCCCTCCACCCTGCACACCCCCTCCCACCCACACTCCCCCTCTTTAGTTCATGTCCATATATCATAAGTTCTTTAGCTTCTACATTTCCCACACTACTTTTGCCCTCCCCCTGTCTATTTTCTCCCCACCGTCTATGCTATTTATTCTCTGTACCTTCTCCCCACCCTCTCCTCCCACTCCCCTCTTACTAACCTTCCATATGACCTCCATGTCTGTGGCTCTGCTCCTGTTTTAGGTGACCGCTTAGTCTGCTTTTGTTTTAGGTGTGGATGTAATAACTGTGAATTTGCTGTCCTTTTACTGTTCACATTTTTCTCTACTTTTTCTTAGGTAAGTCCCTTTAACATTTCATATAGTAAGGGCTTGGTGATGATGAGCTCCTTGAACTTGACCTTATCTGAGAAGCACTTTATCTGCCCTTCCATTCTGAATGAAAGTTTTGCTGGATAGAGCAGTCTTGGATGTAGGTCCTTGTGTTTCATGACTTGGAATACTTCTTTCCAGCCCCTTCTTGCCTGTAAGGTCTCTTTTGAGAAATCAGCTGGTAGTCTGATGGGAACTCCTTTGTAGGTAACCATCCCCTTATCTCTTGCTGCTTCTAGAATTCTCTCCTTCATTTTATTCTTGGCTAATGTAATTATGATGTGCCTTGGTGTGTTCCTCCTTGGATCCAACTTCTTTGGGACTCTCTGAGCTTCCTGGACTTCCTGGAAGTCGATTTCCTTTGCCAGATTGGGGAAGTTCTCCTTTACTATTTGTTCAAATAAGGTTTCCCCTTGTTGCTCTTCCTCTTCCCCTTCTGGTACTCCTATAATTCGGATGTTGGAACGTTTAAAGATGTCCTGGAGGTTCCTAAGCCTCTCCCCGTTTTTTTGAAAACGCTTGTTTCTTCATTCTTTTCTGTTTGGTTGTTTGTTTCTTCCTTCTGGTCCACTCCATTGATTTGAGTCCCAGTTTTCTTCCCATCACTACTGGTTCCCTGTGCATTTTCCATCATTTCACTTATGAACGCCTTCATTTGTTCATCTAATTTGCGACCAAAATCAACCAATTCTGTGAGCATCCTGATTAGCAGTGCTTTGAACTGTGCATCT
>PVKM010031260.1:0-16632 GCA_004027735.1 Carollia perspicillata | reverse complement strand
TGAGCAAAAATATGTTGTTTTTCTATAAAGAGAGTTACATTATCTAAGTATTCAGTTTAAGAGAAAAACATCCCTTTATATAATCCTTATAATTCTTTTGTTTTTTTCAATACACATAGTATTTGTCTACCCTGCCCCAGGTACTTGGAATACGAAAATGAGGAAGAAAGGAGATTAAAAATTTGGCCCGACTACCCTTAAAAAAAAGGCTGAATATCAATAGGAAGAAAATATGTTTATGTAGAATACATAATATATACATATGTTTATATATAATAAATGGCATAAGCTACATCCACATGCCCCATATAAAATTTCTACTAGGAATTCATGAGAGAATAAACTTTGAAAGCTGAAGTGTTTAGACAGATATACTGTGACTTTTAATGGTTTTTGAATGATAAGCTGGACTTAGATAAAAGGACTAGTGCTTTTCAGGCAGAAAATTGTATGAGAAAAAAACATAGAAATGTATATGAGACATTAAAGAGAAACTTATTTAGTAGAACAATTTGGCTACAGTGAATTGTGTACAAAATAGAAGAGTAAGAAGTAATGTATGCATGTGTATGTATATGTATACATATATTATTAAAGAATAGTACATTAAAGAGTGCTTTTTAACACTGGGGCACAGCTTCTCTCAGAATCTTTGAGATGGAGGAAGCCAACGAAGAGACTGAAGTGGGGAACTGGCACCAATGTATTTAGAACGAATTGGATGAGAAAAAGAACTAAGGTTGTTGGCATAGCAACTAGGACACTTGCAGTTGTCTAATTATAACATGTATTCATTTTTCTAAGAATGCTTTCTTTTTGTTTGTTTGAAAAGACAGCTTTTTTCTATTAATTAATTTTTGAAAATGGAAACATCATAGAAGTAGCAGAATAGGCACTTCAGATTATGGCAATGTAAAACAAGTACCAATCCATTGTTCATGAGGAATGTCTAAATGTAGTGATGCAACCTGAATACAGGTGTTACAGATTAAAAGTTTTACGATCTCTTTAATAATGTTACTCTTACTTGAATACTTATCTCAGTGTGCCAGAAATTGACTTTATTTTTTGAGAATACATTTTCTAAAACTTAATTTCTAGATCTCCAGTTTCAAAATCACTTGGCGATACTTGAAAATGCAGATTCCTAAAGCCCAGTTTATGCTTACTAAGTCAGAATCTCCATAAGTGGAGCCCAGGAATTTGCTCTTTTTTTTACTAAGAAGGACCGGTTGTTCTTAGAAACGTGAATGTGCATTCAAACTCGGCTTTGGGGAAGTTGTTTCCTCTCTCACTCTTTTTTCTGTTTGATATGTGGAATGTGTAAGACATCTCTGTGTCATATTATTGCTACTTCTTGAGGAGTTGTAGGCAAACATTTCCATATGTGCTATTATTTAAGCCATTGAAGCTTTTACACACAGGAGTTTAAGGACACCCTTAAAAGGGCAGGAAAGTAATTCAGGGAAGAAAAAGCATTAAAAAAGCAAAAGCAGTCTGTAGTGGTGTCGGGGTTTGTTTTGTTTTGTTTTGTTTTGTTTTGTTTTGTTTTGTGTTGTTTTTTATCTAAACCATACATCATGACCTGCACTTGATGGTAAGGCTAAATACCTGAATGTTGGAGAAGTTCAGAAACTAGTCAGTGTTGATCGCCTATGTGGATTCATAGACTCAGACCATACTCTACATTTTAAATGAAGAGCTGTTTTCCAGTCAGTCATCCTGGGAAGAGGATAATAAAGCTAGAAAATGAGGACTGGGAGGAAAAGGGGATACATTCCTTTCTCTCAGACTTGATTTGTCCTGATTTTTAAATGTTGACATGTTAGAATTTGACTGTGTTCTACTGTTGAGCTAGTCTAAGAGCTGTCCAGAGAAGTGGCTGGCTGGAAAGGATTCTGAGGAAGGATGGAGCATCAGGAGCTACCAGAGGTGAAGAGCACCTACGCCCAGAGGAGAAGCAGCCTCGGGGAAAACCCACAGCAGAGGCTGCAGTATGGCTGCCGAATAGGCTGTCTTTAGTAGAAGAACATGAAACATGCGTTTCTGAACGCATGTGAGACAACACCATGGGGCACACTGGGTGAAGGCATTTTTCTGATGATAACTTCTTGTTGGGGCTGGAACTCTTACAGTTTGAATTTTGAAGTAATGGACTGATGTTATAGCAAAATACTAGTGAGATCTATAATATTTGGATAGACTTTATATCTTTTGATTAGGTGAACACATAATATCATGACCCTGGTCAATAATGTCAGAATTATTACTTCTTTTTTGGCCAATTATGTCAAATAAAGCTTGTCATTTCTAAGAAGCAAATGGGTATATTTAGCACAACTCTTTCTCATAGCCTGCAGGTAAGCCCTTTAGGAGGAGTGTTCCATGACCAAGACTATATTTATATCTGCACAGTCTGTGACATTTCCAGGTGGGCACCAAAGAATCACTTGGAAATCTTGTACTGTTTGATATCTATTGAGAACATTTATCATGCCTAAAGGAGCATAATTATGGGTCAGCAGGCTCTCTTGTATACATTTCCTTATGTAGTCTGTAAAGCATAGTAATAATGACAACTTTTAAAAGTTCTCTTCTATTCTGGGGTCAAGGAACTTGGATAAATAGTCCTCCTGGACTCTGTCATTACACTTACTTTGACCATAATATAGTGAATCCTCCAAGAAGGCCAGCAGTAAAGAGACTGCTATGTCTTTAGTTACACCAAACCAACCTTATTGGAATGTGGAAGCCCATTTTTCATGTCAAACTATTAACATTATAGGTAATACACTTCAGATAACACTAGTAAAATACAAAAATTATAGGCCTTGTTATCACATATGTATTCAAATGCCGGCATAGCCTCTTCCCACTCATGTCCAACCATTTGTAAAATACCTACAAATGAACATAGGAATCTCCCACAAAGTTGTGCTTTTCTCTTCTTTTTTGGAAAATTAGTTGCAATAATGAAAATACATATAGAAATAATCTAGGAAAATCCTAACCAATATAGTTCCTTTAATAAAATAACACTAGTTCCTACATGTTTATATAACTGCCCAACCCAAACCTCCAAAACTCTTTCAAAGTCAATATTTTGGACTGGGTTGAAGATGAAAAGGTCAGGGCGTTAGTAAATGAAATAAACATATTCATAGCAGAGGAGTACTGATATGGAATAGCACAAAATATAGAAAAAATAAAGAAAATATTGGTGAGATTGTATTAGCCATCTTTAGAAAAGGAATCTATTCAATTCCTTTCCTTCTGAAGAGAAATGAATACTAACTAAATGTATAACAAGTTATTCGAACTACAAATAATTCTACATTACATCATTAGATTTAATTAATTAAAAAATGCTTGAATAAATACAATTCTAAGAAAAGACAAGTTACTCTCCTCCTAAAAATGGTCAGCTTATTTATTAAACTCAGAACAACTGAACACACAATTCTTTGACAGTAGCCAAAGAAGAACCAATTAAAATTTGCAAACCTATTGATCCTACTTCTGCTTTGGAGACCTCTCATACTCATCTTGCTCACAAATAAGATGATATAAAATAGGAACTATTGATTTTTGCATGACTTTTTCTTGCCTTTTCAACCAGTATACTCCAAACGATGTGAACTATTCTCAAAATAAAGCTCCTAGGTTAGGCAAAGGTTGACTGTGTTTGACAATTATCAGAAAAATAATAAAACATAATGAACCCAATTCACTTGTTTCCAATAATCTTCAAATGTCTCTTCTAATTTCTAAATGCCTGAAATGATTTAAAAATCAAATTTGGGGTAAGACATTGCCTCACCATGCAATGAGCAAAGGTTATTTTAACAGCACTGCTATTTAAGTAATGTGTCTTCGGGAAGAATCCTATTCAGAATCTAGTTAATAAAAGTTATAGGTAATTTTAGACAAGAAAATCTGCCTCACAATTTCTGTCCTCTCCCACACACATTTACTCAAGTTTCTTGCTTCCTCTAGAAACCAAATTCCCATCTCTCGAGTCTGATTTTACTGGTAACACTAATGGGGAAGAATTTATATATATATATATATATAAAATCTCCCTCTCCCTCCAGTTTATGTTATGTTCTCAGTTTATGTTAATTCAACTTGTGATATCTCCTCACCTTCCTGAAATTTCTTCAGGGTATACAAAGCACACCAACATTTGCATTTATCGTCATAATACTCTTAGAATTCAATTATGAAAAAAATGTGATAAATTAAATGAGATAAAAAAGTTTTTTTAATTTACCTGAATAAATATAACTGTAAAATGAATACAGTTTCCTTAATGTATCTTTCCTTTCCAGTTTCCCCATGTAGTGCCTATGCAGGATGTCCCTTGTGTGTGATTTGATGGGACAGCGGTCTAGCTGCTTCTTGACGCCAATCTGCAGCTTCCATTGGCCCTCAGCCCCCATGGCCATGGCCAAGGCGCTCAGGCAAATGGACAGTACTATCAGGACCCAGCTGAGTGTCATGTTTCTTCCTGGTCTCTTGCTTCAACAGTGTTTGGATGAAACAGACCCAGAGACTCCCTTTCTTCTAGCCTCCGACCATCCTCCATCTCTTTTCCAGTAACTGCCTTTGAAACCACCTCAGCCATCCTCAGCCTCCAAAACCAAGCAAAACCACTTTTTTTTTTTACCTTATCTCCTTATTGCCAAACAACCACGAGTTCCCAGATTCATCAGAATTATTACACTGAAGAGGAGGCTGCCATTAACCACCTGGTCAACCTGCACCTGTGGGCCTCCTCCACCTACCTCTCTCTGGAGTTCTATTTCAACCACATGATGTGGCTCTGGAGGACGTGAGACACTTCTCCCACAATGGCTTAGGAAAAGCATGGGGGTGTCCAACATCTCTTTCTCTTCCAGGATGCATTCTCTTCCAGGACATGGTGAACACTCTCCAAGATGAGTGAGGTAAAACTCGGACTATCATGGAAGCCATCTCTGCATGCCCTGGGCTCTGCCTACACAGACCCTCATCTCTGTGACTACCTCCAGGAGAACCACTTCCTGGATGAGGAGGTGAAACTCATCTAGAAGACGGGCAACCACCTGACTAACCTCTGCAGGCTGGCCAGCCCCCAGGCTGGGCTGGGTGATTACCTCTTCAAAAGGCTTACCCTCAAGCATGACTAGGAGCCTTTGGGGCCCAGAGACCTTTGACAGGCCCTTCTGCTTTCCCCTGGTGTTTGGCTTTTTCCTGAGTCTCACCCTGAAACCACCAGGCACCTTTTTAACCATCCTGGAGCCCTCTTCCATTGATTGAACCAAATGAAAAAAAAAGTTTTTTGCAGCAAAAAAAAATAATTCATAAGTTCCTTTAACTTATTTAGAAGTATCATTTGGTACAGTTATTTTGTTGTCTAATAAATACTGAATTGAATTATTTTGCAGACTAATGAGTCTGTAACAGAAGTATTAATCACCCCTATTAATATTAAAGTGATTATTAAAGATCTAAGAAAAACAAGTTTATTTAGAAAGTTACAGAGGTAGAAATGAGACAGAAGAAATGGGAGTTACAGCCAAAACTGAAGGGCCCTTGGAGCTTAGGGGAGAGAGAGTGAGGGAGATGCACCTTGAGAGAGGAAGGAGAAAGGAGAGGTTCAGGCATGCTGGGGTGTAGGGGAAGGGAGACCCCTGGGGCAAGAAGGTGGTGGAGAAAAGTGCAGGTATGCTCCATAGAGCCTTGTTAGGTTCTTCATCCTGAGAGCATTTACCTGCAGGTCTCAGGGGAGGACCTCAATGGAATGTTTATCAACTTTTTCAGATGTGTTTCCTCAGGGTCATGGTTTCCACTGATTGGTCAGCCCAGGGTAGGGGGGTCATTAGTCAATGAAGCTGCTCCTAATGTCAAGCGTGCAACACTCTGCCTAATTTTGCTGCTTTTATGGGCCTGGGGATTTTCTTGCTTTTGTTTTGTTTTGTTCTTATTGTTTTTCTTTTCTCCAAGTAAACCATTTAGTTTCTCTTGAAAAATGACTGAAGAAAACCACAACTCTGGGAAAACAAAGCTGCACAGCCTGTAGAGAGTTGCCCACAACTGACCCCTTGCATGGCACAGTAATAATGCCCATCTAGGGGTATATGTATGGCACAGGTCAAATTTCCATGTATACATATTTAATAACTGCAAAAGAAAAAAACTAAACCCACAAGCAGCACACTCCAGCCCATTATTATTTTCTTATGTTGTTAGTTTTAAGTAAGTAGAAACCATATCATTTCATTTGTTACAGTGAGTAACGCATGGGGAAGCAATCATCCCGGGGCCCCCAGAAAGCGTTTTCATCCACCAAACAACAGAAAGGATAAGCACCTTCACCATCTGAGCTTTTGGTTCACTTTCCCTAACGATCTCTGTACTCCCACCCACATCAGCCTGCTACTTCCAGAATGGAACTCTGCCTTGGATGGAATCCTAGTTGGGAGGCTGGTCTGTCAGCTTACCTGAACAATGGAACGGAAGTCCCTAACTTAGCTAAGGAACCTAGATGTTTTCTTTTATCTCAGCCCTATCCCAACACCCATGGATATTTTCTTTAAAAAGCTGCAGGTGAGTGAGATAGAAAGGGCAAAGGCAGAAGA
The DNA here is from genome assembly GCA_004027735.1 of Carollia perspicillata. Classification (NCBI taxonomy): domain Eukaryota; kingdom Metazoa; phylum Chordata; class Mammalia; order Chiroptera; family Phyllostomidae; genus Carollia; species Carollia perspicillata. The sequence continues at coordinate 10,009 of PVKM010031260.1, read as the reverse complement.
CAGTCACCAGCAGAAGTACAATAGAGTGGCTCTCACCCCACTCATGGGCAGCAGGCCCCTCAAGGCTGAAGAGTGCAAAGAACAGCATGACTCTCATATAGCTGAGGGGATACATGCCTTCAGTTTCTTCTGTAACATGGGCCACAGGGCGAAAATCTGGATGGCAAACATCACCAGCATGAAGTCATGCATGGGCCAGGGGAGGCATGAGGCCAGGCAGACGGAAGCGATGATGGTCACTTTCAAGGACAGAGTGCTGGACACAGTTACAACATTGGCACCATAGTCATAGAAGATGAAGTGGCCTAAGAGCATGAAAACTGGTGTGGTGTAGGATAGTAGGTGTTGAGACAACACAAAGAGGGTCTCAGATGGTATAAAGGGTGGTGTGGCTTCAGGGAGAGGAATGCTTGGCCTCACATCCTAGCTCTGCACATAGTTACGGATGACTTTAAACTTATTGCAGCTTGACCTGCCCCCCAACTTTTTTGATAACTAATTAGTTTACAGGTTTAGAGTTAGTAACACTTAAGTTATAAATTTTTAAGCTACATTTTGAGGCTTTTTCTGCTATTATTGTGCCTACTCTAATAGGAAATACATAATAGGAAAATCAAAATTAAAAATTATAAAAGGTAAGTTCTATACTAGTTGACTCAATTATAGATACAAATCATTGAATTTTCCATCTATGATCAGAGTCTGTGTGAACCAATGGGAAGAGGGGGAAGATGTGTAACATAAAGAGATCTGAGTGACAATAACCACAGGAACATGTAAATTAACCACAGGCAGAGTTTTCCATAGAGAGACAGTTTTAACCATAATTAAGTTTCTGGTTCTTGGTCCTGCAATCTCCAGCGATGTCTTAGTTTCTGAAGCTCTCCTTCACTTCTGGGAGCTAGGCCAGTATCCTTCCAATAATTTTCCTTTCTTATTTATACTTCTATGAGTTGAGTTTCTCTTACTTTCATTTAAAATAATTCCATTTCTCACTTGTAAAATATATGGTGGGTTAAATTATTTGTTGATATATTCTATGTAATATGTTTTGAAAACTATAAACTCACAAATACTCATTATCTCATTATTACTTTTATTATTTCAAAACCAATGATAACAGTACTGTATATTCCACAGCTTACTTTCAAAATCACAAATTATTATCAATGCTTTTCTATAAAATTTATATTGGAAAATAATAAATATGTACCACTTTGAACAGTACAGTAGAAAACAGAGAAAATGGCATATGTGGACATACCCCATTAGGAATATTAAAATCACTAAGCAAGTCTTTACACAGATTTGAGCAACTGGGGACTGCAACTATACATTTTCAACACATAACATATAGGACTATTTGTCCATATTAAGCTCAGCTTTCTACAACCTTCCAATTAATCCACTGTGGTAAATGGAGGAACTGAAGATTTAGGCAAGTTTCATTGTACAGTAGGATCTAAGTGTTACTATTTACAATCATAATATTTTTGTGAGAAATATTAAACTAAAACCTATCATCTTGTCTGGATGGCAAAACTATTCAATATTTAAGCCACTAACCTACTTTAAAAATGTAATAGTTCCTTTCCAGAAACTCTTCAGATGATGCAGAAGGCGCAGCTACAGACAACTGGTGAGTGGCAGCTGCATCACAAGAACGTGCCCACCCATGCACCGCGCTTCGTCTCATGCAGAGTTTTTTGGTGAAACATCAAATTACCCAGGTGGCTCAGTCCTCCTAAAGCCTAGATTTGGTGCCCTGCAACTTCTGGCTTTTCCGCAAACTAAAATGACTTTTGGAAGGGAAGGGATTACAGACCATCATTGAAATTCAGGAAAGTACAATGGGGCAGCTGATGGCGATTGGGAGAGTTGTGTGAGGTCCCAGTGTGCCTGCTTTGAAGTGGTCTGAGGTGTCCTATGTACAATGATTCTTGTATCATGTATCTTCTTCAATAAATGTCTCTATTTTTCATATTACATGGCTGGATAACTTCTGGGCAGACTTTTCTATATACATACATAAAATAATTATCTATGTTCATGATACCTAAAGATTTTTTTGAGAAAATAACATTAGAATTGTTTTGATTTTAAAGTTTATGCATAAAAAATTAAAAATTCCCACTATTTTGAATCATATATATTAATTTCTGCATGTCTTGAATAATGCATTTAGTAGGTATTTCTTTAACAATAATAAGTACTGGTCACTACATCGCATGTTAAAGATAAGTTGAAAAATATATTGAAACAATATTAAAATTTTATATTCAGACAATGGTAGGTACAAATTCAGTTTCTTTTTTCTATAATTGTACAATGTTGGGCAAATTGTTTAATCTCTCTGAGTCTCAGGTGTTTTGTCTACAAAATGGTGATCCAATACATGCATTTTATTGGAGCGTTTTAAGAATATAATGAGATCATACCCAAACCTCTTAACATAGGATTAAGTATTCAGAAAACGCTGAAAATGGTAATTACTTCTCTCAATGAATATGAAAAAGGCATGTATAAAACATTGATAAAAAAGAAATTCAATTGTGTTTGTGTGTTATATAGAAGGACAATGAACAGAAAGACATAAGTAATAAAATCTATGTGGCCACCTGTACAGGTTGGTTATAGAGAGGGATGTCTGCACTGGAGGGACTGGAGTCTGCGAAGAAACGAGAAGCACGTGGCAGATTCTTTAGACATAATTATTGCCTTTAAGATCAGGTATTGTTCTATTCCTTATATAAGCGAGAAACTGGAAGCTCAGAAAGCTTTATTAATGTAGCCCAGTGTTTCTCAAACCATTGGTGGCGAAATGCCAGTTATATTTACTTCCAACTCATCAAGGAACAAAACAATAGTTTTGTAAAGTATAATAAAAAATACCACAAAATGGAAAAGAATAAAAACTTATATAATATATGCTCTAATCATTTTATTAGATTCAGTCATAAAATTACAGTTTAATAAATGTAATCAAAATCGGTAAAACATAGTATAAAAAGTAAATAATTATAAATGCCACATTTATTATTTACTGAAAATGTGAGTATTGGTGATTAATATAGTCACTATTACACTTACAAATTTTGTTATTACTTTATCATAAGTAAACAAAAGTTTTAAATTACACACATTTCCTCATATTAAATGCCTATATCCATGGAATCAGAAAATCAAACATGTATCCAGAATTTCTCCTCCCGGGATTTTCAGCAAAGTCAAAGCAGAGGTTCACTTCATTCTCTCTGGGCTCCTCCTGCCCAACTACCTGGTCACATTCACTGGGACCCTGCTCATCTTCCTGGCCTTCTGCTCAGACTCCCGCCTTCACACACCCACATGCTTGGAGAAAGACACTTTTTAAAATGTTTTAGCAAGGTCCAGACAGTCATCTTTAACCTTCATCCAAAATGCTGCATGTCATGCTACATTTTCAAAGTTTATCTTCAAACCTCATCAGTAGCTAGTTTCACCAATTTCTTTATAAAACTTACAATTAAATTTAAATCAGCTTTCAGTGAAAGAAATTAGATCTGGATCCATGACTTTCTTATGCATAGATTTCCTTTAGATGGAAGATGAAATAAAAATGACATATCAAATGGTTAAGGTGTTGATTGGCAACCTTTTGGCAAATGTTCAACATCAAGATCATTATCCACCTTATTTATCATTATTGTCAAATTATGGGATGTGTTATAACAATCTATAGGCAGTATTCTAAACTTTAAGCTTTTGTATGTGTCCTTGATTATTACCTGTCATTGAAAACATGTTAAATTCTCTCACTGCATGGAAGTAATAAGTAATGGAAAAACACAGATACGTCAGACTGGTAAGCAGGTCTGGCTGTCCAAATCACTTCCTTAAAAAGCTGTGACAAAATCAGTTTATCTTGAAGAATTATTTAGAGTTTGTTGCATAATTCAAGAACTCTCGACAAAACATTTTCCTCAACTAACCAGCATATTTCTATATGCAATACCAGTCATTTTTAATCATCTTCCTTATTATCATATAAATAAAAGAATATTTAAAAATATAACACATAGCCTTTACAAAGTTCACATGTAAACTAACTTTATAGACTATATAGTTGATAGCTGACATTTTCTCATTGTTGCTCTTTTTGAAAATACTTTCTTTGTGAAGAAGTAGTGCATCAATTTATAATCTGACACAAGCTTCTTATTCTGGGTGACTGACTACCCCATAGAACATTACTTGTACACAAAACTTAAATTCCAAACCACATTGCTTGACAATGCTATCTTTCATCCTTACCCAATTCAGGGCTAGCTGTGTTTCTCAGCAATTAATCTGAAAACAATCCTTCAATCATTTATCACCATAATATTTAAATTACATAAATTCTAAAAGATTTACCATGTTATGGCATGAATTCATCAGTTTATAATAAAACATACTTTGCTAGCTTTCTCCCCATAGTTAGTCCTCTATATCATTAACCAATTCTTAAACACGTCAAGTTACAGTTTTATTGCAAAGGGGCACTTGAGTCACCTGCTTTGCATAAGAACATTTCCATATAAACTCTTTGATATAGTTATTCTCTTTTAGTATCTTTGATACCAGTTTGATACCAGATATCTTTGATATCTCAGTAATTGTATGTGGTGTTTTTATTCTTAGGAAACCAAAGTGCTACATTACACAATAAAGAGCCTGCGAAGCAGTCATGTTTATATGTAGAATATTGAACATCTGCCACTGTCAGATTTTTATTTCAATGCTCTTTCTTTCAAAGAATTCTTGTGGTTTGAATATATTTCTTTATGCTGTGTATGTAAGTGCCAGTGAAGTTTTGATGTTTTAATTGCTTTGGTAGGTAATTCATCTCAGCAAATAACACATTCTTTTCTTTATCACTTTACAATTATAGCTACAAAATGAATTTAATATATGAAGGTAATAGTTCTGAGTAAAACTAGCTTGACCTCTTTGGTCTTCATTTCTATGAAGAAACTTCCATTACCACTGTTTAATATTCTACTGAAAGAAAAGGTGTGTCATTTGTTGACCAAAAATTCTGTGAATCTTCTTTTACTATGTGTAAGTTAGGGTTAAAATTTCTTCTTTATTTCTTAAAATAACTTGCATTATTGCCATTTCATATACTACTACTGCAAGAAAAGCTGTACAATTTCTTAGCAAAAAAATTGTTTTAAATCTTCAATCTGTAGGCAGACTGACCACATTTCACCTTGGGCGATATACATTTCACCTCAGCTCTTTGCAGTGTTCGACACTAGTTCCTGAAGTGCTTCAGTCTCTGTCTGGGTTATCCTAACTTTTGATGAAGAATATTCCTTATTTGCTTCCCGAGGAAGGTGTATAAAAGGTAAATTGGTTGAGATCTTGAATGTCTAAAAATGATTTCTATTTTACCCCATGTTTTACTTTTTTAAAAGTGACTTTTTAAAACTTTTTAATTGGAAACATGTTTCTCTGGCAATTCCACTGCTGAGACTGTACCCTAAGAATCCTGCAAGTCCATTTCAAAAGAACCTACACACCCCAATGTACATAGCAGCACAATTTACAATAGCCAAGTGCTGGAAACAACCTAGGTGCCCGTCAGTAAATAAGTGGATCAAAAAACTATGGTACATGTATACAGTGGAATTCTATGCAGCAGAAAGAAAGAAGGCGCTCCTACCCTTTACAACAGCATGGATGGAACGGGAGAGCATTATGCTAAGTGAAATAAGCTAGGCGGTGAAAGACAAATACCATATGATCTTACCTATAAGTGGAACCTATCAACAAAATAAACAAGCAAGCAAAATATAACCAGAGACATTGAAATAAAGAGCAAACAGACGGTAACCAAAAGGGAGAGGGGAAGGGCAGTAACAGGGGAAAGAAGGGGAAGGGTCATCAAGGAACATGCATAAAGGACTCACGGACAAAGCCAAAGAGGGGTAGGATTAAGGATGGGAGGTGGGTGTGAGTAGAGCAGGGAAAAATGGTGGTGAAAAAATGGACACAACTGTACTTGAACAATAAAAAAAATTACAAAGAAAAAGAAATGTTTGCCTTAAAAAATGTTAAAAAACCTGTTTATCGACCTCTGATTTGCAGTTTTGCTGTTGAGAAATCTGATGTTTCTTTTTTCTTGGATGTTTCACTGTTCCTTTTCAGAAATTTTAGGCAGTGTTTAAAACTTCATGAATAAGTGTTTTATTGTAGGTCTATATTAATCTGTTTTATAGTGCCCTATCAATTTGGAAATTGTTCTTTCTTGGAAAATTTATTTCAGTTAATATTTGAATAACATCTGAATTCTATCTCTTTTTAAAATTAGTATTTGTAAATTGCAGGTCCTCTAATTTTCTTATCTGTCCCTTCTGCATTCCCAAAGCAGCGTGTGAGGGTTCTGTTTTCTCCACATGCTCACCAACGCTGTGGTTTGTTGATTTATGGATGATAGTCATTCTGACAAGTATGATAACAGTGTGGTTTTAATTTGCATTTCTCTGCTGATTAGTGATGTCGAGCATTTTTTTCATATGTTCATTGGCCCTCTGTATGTCCTCTTTAAAGAAGTGTCATTCAGGCCCTTTGCCTATTTTTTAATTGGATTATTGTTTTTTTTGGTATTAAGATTTATAAGTTCTTACAAATTCTGGATATTAACATCTTATCAGATGTATCACTAGCGAATATTTCCTCCCACTCAGTGGGGGGCCTTTTCGTTTTAACGATGGTTTCTTTTGATGTGCAAAAAGTTTTTAGTTTGATGCAGTCCCATTTGAAGCTAGAATACATATAAACTATCTTCCCTTATTATGTTCCATGCTTCAAGATCCCTATCCATTTATTACACAGTAGAATGACCAAGAGAAAAATGGAATACTTATACCTGATCAGTGTGACTTGCTTGGGTTTGTCATTCATTCTCTGTCTTTCATTATTGAGGTTCAGAGTCAGTCATTTGTTAGCAAGTCATACATACCTTCAAAGGCAGGGCCGAACAAGAAAGAGGTAATGCTACTCTCTTTCTATCATGGCAATTACATTTCTTACAACAGCCCATGCACAGGCTGGAGTAATGACAAGATAACATGTCATTTTGTAACCAATTATATCTACTTTTGCATAAATTATTATAGCCTGCTTTTCACTATAAACGCGAGCCATGAAAACAATTTATTTCCTAATCACTCGGTGCTAGACTAGGAGTTATTTCAAGAGCAGACAGATGCTGGAACAGGGAATATTGAGTCCATAACATCAGCCCCCATAACATCTGGCACATATTTCAAGACTGCTTTTTATATCCTGCTTGATTTTTTGCTACTATATTTTCCTCATCATTTATCTTTTAACTCATCACATCATTGTATTTTTCCTCGTCCTTTTGGATGTATTTTTCTTTAACGGAGATGTATTAATTCAAATATGCGCTCACTGATTCTCTCACTCAACAGCAATTTATTTATACCTACTCTGTGAAAGACCTTGCTTTAGACACTGAAAATATCACAGATAAAATTCTCATCTTTGTGTATTATTCATTCTGGTGGATAAAGACAAAATTTTAAACATAAGCTATAAATATGATTACAATTAGGGGTGAGAAATATAGGATCCTGGGTGGATGCCAAAATGTTGTGTACAGTTTTGTGAAGTTCCTATATTTTTCTCTTTAGACAACTAGTCAGAGGGAACTCCCAGGACTTCCAGCATGGTTTAGATATAAATATGTATGAACCACCTGTTTTGGCACCTGTTCTTGTGTCTTTGAGACATACTGGGGCTTTGTCTCCTAAAGACCCTTGGCACTTGATGATGGAACTTCCTGGGAATGCTCAACTTGAGGGCTTACTGGGGCAAATAGTATATATCCATGTTACCTACTGACTGATCCATACTCAAGTCTTCCATCTCTATTAGGGCAATAGCACCTACAAAGAAAAAATGCAAACCAGCTGACCATTACATTTAGGCTCTCTCCAGGGAGGAGACACAGGTGAGAAGGCTCCCTGCAGCTGAGACCAGTTATCAAGTAGCTATCATCACTCCCAGCAGCTGAAGTGTTGCTTCAATTCTGAAGAGGGTACCTAACACTTATACTACCTATAACTTTCCCCTGTTTTCCTTGTTTGCCTTCGAACACCAATGAAAAATTTCCATTCCTTTTGCACATGCACCAAGAATACTAGAGCACACATTTTTACCATTCAAAAGTCTCTTAACTTTTTCTCATTTATCATGGTTTCGATTGTATACACTGTATATTAGCAAGGTTCCTCTTAAAGGAGGTTTGAACCTCTTAAAAGTTCGAACATAGATTTGAATGGATAACATAATGTGTTCTTTTTTAAAAAACTATTTATTTTTTAGACAGAGGGGAAGGAAGGAAGCAAGAGAGAGGGAGAGAAACACCAATGTGTGGTTGCCTCTCATGCACCCCCTACTGGGGACCTGGCCCACGACCCAGACACGTGCCCTGATCTGGGAATTGACCCTTTGGTTCACAGGCCAGCACTCAGTACACTGAGCCACACCAGCCAGGGAGCAAGATGTGTTCCTAGTGTATAGCATACAGTGAGATGACTCTTCTCCATATGCTCTTGACATTTTAACTAATCCTAAAATCACATCACTTGTTTTGAAACTTTCACCCTACCATTGACTAAATATAGTGACAGCAAATATCTGTAAGTTCTTCATATAGATTGCTATTTTACTTCATTCCCTTGTTCTCTTCTTCTACAGATAGTTTCATTACATCCAAGGGCAGAATCTCATATATTTCTAAGAAATTCCAACTGGCTACTGCTTTATTTATAAATGTATAAGTTTTCTAAAAAGTATGTCTCATTTCCTACTCATAGCTCCTAGCCCAGAACATGGTAGATGTGTTTAATCAATGTCTTTTGAGTGGATACAGGGAGTTTGGTTTCTAACTGATATGTAAATTGTTTAGTTAAATTCAAACTCAAATAAAAACCCTGAGAGTTCTTGCTCATGTGAAATGAGTAGTAATGAGTAATTAGTACTCATATATTTTATATCAAACACTTGATGAAATATAATGAAGACAAAAGAGCCAGATAGTCTCATGGTTCTGGCCTTATTTGTTTCCAATTCCCTTGAACTTTCTTATATGTAAGAGAACGGTTTTGTTATGTGATTTCAAAGACTGATGAGAAAATTTCAAACCAATTTTTCACATTCAATATAATTATATTGATGGAGCCTTACAATCAGAGTAATACCTGCTATCAATCAAATTTACCTACTTCTGTGCTCTGGAAAAACTCTTCTCAGCTTTTTGCCCCCCTCTTTTATCACCGTCTTCCTTTTTGTGAACAAGCAAAGATCAATCATCCTTCCAAAGAAATGTCAATACTCAGTTCAAATTCATATTTGGTGGCCAAGGCAACTGGATGCATTTTCCCTATGATGTAACTCACCATTTACCAAATTTTCATTCGTATTGTCTTCTCACAAATGGAACCCATTTCTAATCAATATCTTCTCTATGAGGGATGATTATTACTTAGCCAAAGGTCATCGCATAAAAAATTTTCAAGAAAAAGAGATAACAAATAGTTCACACCCAGCCAAGTTAATGGACTAGCCAATTCCTCACACTGTAATTTAGCCTGAACATCTATTTTATTTTTTTGTTTTTAATACATTTTATTGATTCTGCTATTACAATTGTCCCATTTTTCTCTCCTTTATCCCCCTCTTCCCTGTACCCCACTCCCATCATCATTCCCCCACCTTAGTACATGTCCACGGGTTATACAGATAAGTTCTTTGGCTTCTCTATTCCCCATACTATTCTTAACCTGCCCCTGTCTATTTTGTACCTACCATTTATGCTGCTTTTTAAAATTTTTTATTTTATTTTAATTGTTGTTCAAGTACAGTTTTCTGTCTTTCACTCCCTTCCCAGCCCACCCATCCAGCCCTCCCCCCTCCCATTTCCACTCCCCCTAGTTTTTGTCCATGTGTCTTT